>JBAGKK010482906.1:0-16763 GCA_037177015.1 Euceroptres primus
TTCGGTTAGCCAATTTATTGACTCGATACTTTGTATTAATTAATATATCCTACGTGAGATAATGAATTGTTTAGCTTCACTTTTGAATCCAGCAAACGATATTTCATATATATTCATGTTTTTGTTTCTTGTTGCGAAGTTGATAAATTCATTCATTAATGAGCACATTCTAAAGACGGGTGACGGCATTTTATTTTAGAATTTCCCAGAGACTTCCTAATTCTTCTGAAATCTCCCACAAAGTTCTAAAATCTTCTAGTCTCTTTCAGACTTTTTTTTTGAAGACTCAAAAAGTCTACAGAATTTTAGGAAGATTCTGAAAACAGTCTAGAAGACACTTTAAGATTACACAGGCCCAAAAAAAAAACGTTGCCTGTACTTTTGACCAGACCAACTTTTTCTTACGTATTTTTCGACGCCATTTTTTACGGTTTTTTCATGGTTTTTTGGAGTTAAAAAAACGAAGAATGGTTTGAATATTTTTTTCACGAACGGCTTTCAAAAGTTTAATAGACCATAAAAAGCCAAAACTCATTGTAAACTTAATTAGACAAGATTAAAATTTACTTCTACAACTTAGAAAGAGTTTATAGGCACTGAAAATACTACCCCGGGGGTTTTTGAGGTCCTTGAAACCACCCCTACGTTTAATTTCAAAACTTGTGGATAATAGGGGTTCCTCAGGAGGGTTGTCGGATATGATCCCAATAGTCATAAATGCAGATAAAAATTTTTTGAGGAATTTGATACTTTGAAAATTGGCATTTTTGATATTTATCTGGAAATTCTTTTTGAAACCACCCTTAGATTTAATTCAAAACTTGAGGATAATAGAGGTGCCTCAGAAGGGTTGCTGGATGTGATTCCAATAGACAGAACTGAAATAAAAAATTTTTTGGGGACTTTGATACTTTGAAAATTGTCATTTTTTACATTTATCTGAAAATTAGTTTTGAAACCACCTCTAGGTCTAATTTGAAAACTTGTAAATAGTAGGGGTGATAAATACGTGATTTTACTTTTGTAAGGTTTATTTTATAGAAAAAATACAATGAAAAATGATTATATAATTAGTGGTATTTTCTATTTTTTAATTTTTTTGAGGTCTTCTCAACTCCTAAATAGGGGTAATTTTTTGAAAATTTCAAAAAACGAAAAGCGATGCTCACTTTGGTTTTCAATGACGACTAATTTTATACCTTTAACATATTTTTATATTTTTTCCCCAGGTTGCTAGCGAGGTCCAAAAAATAGGTTAAAAACAGCCTATTTTGCGGTCTCTCTTTTCCCCATTTGCTGCCCCCTAGCACCCCCTGGGAGCACTAAATTGCAAATCTGACCTCGGATTCGTGCTAAGCGACCTCGAAAACCCCCGGGGTAGTATTTTCAGTGCCTATAAACTCTTTCTAAGTTGTAAAAATAAATTTTAATCTTGTTTAATTAAGTTTACAATGAGTTTTGGCTTTTTATGGTCTATTAGACTTTTCAAAGCCGTATTAAGGGCCGAAATTTAGTGAAAAAAATATTCAAACCATGGTTTTCAATGTGCTATGATCCGTAGTATTCAATTCTAATGTCAAATTAATCGTATCATTCTTCGTTTTTTTTAACTCCAAGAAACCATGAAAAAACCGTAAAAAATGTTTTTTTTGCATAAATCTCAAAAAATGATGTGGGAGGCTATTTTTAACTGCATATTTGGAAATTAAAGGATTCTGCAGAATTCTGGAAATTCTAGTGCAGCTCAGAATAATCTGCTTGAAGTTCTGAACATCCAAATGAACGAAATCTTTATTTGATTTCATTTTAAATTTAAATTTTTTCTAAAATATTGGTTTATCAATGTAGAAACTAATGTAATGATAAAAAAGATGATATTTCTCTTTTCTCGTTCGTTCATTTGAAGGTTCAAAACTTCACATACATTTCAGAATATTCTTGCGGATTCTGGAAAATTTTAGAAGATCGTGGAAGAGTTTTGAAGATTTTAGGCAACTTTAGAATATTCTGAAGCATTCTAGTATATTTTATGTAGAATATTAAAGAATTTTTCAGAATTCTTTAAGATTGTATAAAGAATTCTTTAAATTAAATAAGATTATTATAGGAGAATCCAGAAGATTCTAAAAGATTATGGAAGAATCCAGAAGAATCTAAATGACTGTAGATTTTAAAACAGTCTAGAATATTTGGGAGAATTTTTACAAATTTCAAATAAGTTATGAAGATTCTAAAGAATTTGAGAGAATTTCGGTAATCTTTTGTAAACTTTAAAGGATTCTAAAAGATTCTGTAGAAAATTCTAGAAGCAGTTTCTCATAATTCTTGGAAAATTATTCAGAAATTTGAATATAAAAAGGGAAAAATGGGAGAAAAAGGAATGAAACTCTAAAAAAAAAGTGATTTTAGATTTGGAGAATGATACGTGAAAGGGAAAAAAGGGAAATAGGGAACTGACTGTGATCCCTAATTCTGTAACATTATAAATATGTAATTATTATGTAAATATGTAAAAAATATAATAATGGTTAAATTATAATTATAACTATTGCGATACAATATAATTTGCTTGATAAAAAAAATTCCCTGTCTCTTTGAAGGTTTCCCCTGATTATCCCTGACCATTTTTAAATTCCCTGACTTTCCAAAATTCTCTGACCTGCAGCAACCCTGTCATTTAAAGAAAACTATTAATTCATATGTAGAAAAATAAAATTTCCAGGACTATGAGTGCAATTCAAGGAATTTTCCAGGTTTTTTCCAGGTAAAAAAATTCAAGGACTTTTCCAGGTTTTCAAGGATTTCCAGGACGATGGACACCCTGGTTTCATTGATCATTATATTTTATTGTATTAGTCAAATCATGACTGAAATTATATTTTTCAGTACGTGTGACTCACAAAAGACAGAGAGGGTCAACTTTGGGAGGTCATAACTTTTGACCTATTTAAGTTAGAACCACGTTTTTTCTTAAATTTCTCAGAATTGAGTCCTCTTTCATTTATCCTTATGTAATTTTCACGTCAGGATTGCAGAAATAATAAAAAAAAAATTTTTCGAGAAAAACAGTGAAAAAACAAAAAGTTTCAAAAATTCATAACTCCGAAGTTTATGAAGATAGAACACTGTTTTTTTCAAATTACGTGGAATTTTATGTACTTTTAGTTATCCTCCGGCAACATAAACGTAGATTTATTAGGGAACGCTCTAGTTCTCAAAAACTAAACCCATGATTTTTAGCCATAAAAACAGGCAAAAAGTTGTCATCTTTGAAAGATCGTAGCTCGTGATCTATTGGACCTAGAGCGTTGTTCTTTATCTTAAATTCAAGATAATTACGTCTACTTTAAGTCATCTGTAGACCATTTTGGCGTAAGTCAATCGATTATACAAATTCTGAATGGTTTTTTGAAAAGTAGTGAGTTTTGGGCAAAAATCAAAAAAATCCGGTTTTTCGAAACGCTGTATCTCGGAAAGTATTGGTGCTAGGACATTATTTTTTTTCCTAGTTTCTCAACATTTTATCTACTTTCTTTCTTCTCTATACCTTTTTTCGTTATAATCTATAGGCGAGCAACAATCCACGCACATGTGATTTTGGCCACCTTTCTCAAAAATATGCCCAGGTTCCGGACCGAAATTCTTGTCACAAAACCAGGTGGTTTATAAGTGACCCAAACAGAAGCGATTAAGAAAAAAACGCGCTCATGAGTTAATACGGTGTAAAATGACAATTTGACTGGACTACAAATAAAATTGTCTTTAGTAAATATTTTGGATCTTGCAAATGTTTCAGGAAAATATCAGAGGTTTTAGAAGAAATATCTTATTCAAGGGAATATCACCCAGACACTCTAAAAGGATATTCCAATATTTAGAGTAAAGATTCCAAAAAAATTATGTGGAATTTCTAGATCTGCGAAATATTCTTTAATTCTGAATTTCAATAAAATAATTCTGATATTTCAAATAAAAATTGTTATAGGAAATATATATCAAAAATTGATGTTCTGTCAAAATTTCAAAGCCAACCGGTGCATGATGGACTTATAGGGGATAAAAGTTGAGTCCATATCCACTATCCGAAGAAATCTATAGCACAATACAGGTCAGGGCAAGTTTCATTGTAAGGTCGGTTCAATGGACCTTATTTTCTCTCAAAAGATACTTTACACAAATGTAGGTCAGTGGTTCTTTATTAGACCTTTCAATGGGGTGCATCTAATATCGAAATTCCAACGCTCAAAACGAGTCATCAATTTTAATTAGAACCCTAATTGGATCGTCAACCCCTGGTCCTAATTATTTTTGAAAAAAACGCCTTAAGTTTTTTACAGTTTTTTCTACAATAATTGTTTCCCAATTCAAATGACAGGTATCTTTTTATTAGAAATAATTTAATTTAAAAGAGTAAATAAATAAAAAACTAAATAAATAATTTTAAATTATTTATACTATTTTTATTATCATTTATATTAACCAGATTTTCGAAAATATTTTCTGGAAAATTTATTTAATATTGAGGGAAGATCAATGTTAGAAAAATCTTCTTCTGAAGTAAAAAAAAGCCTCGCTGAATATTATTAGATTCTGGTTCAGATAAAATAAAAAGAAAAAGGTCTCGTGGAATCGAGTACCGATTTTCGATAAAGCTCAACAAAAAAAAATCAATTAAAAAAAGCTATCGAGTTTCCTTTTTACTAAACTATAAACTTTGTACTCGAACATTTTCCATTCCAAGTTTCAGGCGTAAATATTCCTGCAACGAGAAGCTTTCCAAATTAGTGTTAAGGGTATGTGATACATAATGACGTCACGAATTATCGACCGATTTTTTTTACAAATAGAGGGTGTATTAAGAGAGAAATGCAAATATAATGCTGAAATTTTGGGAAATAAAAAAGAATATATTTAGGCATATATCTGATACGTTTCAGTTTTTATTTGGAAAAAAAACATTTTCAAAAATAATTTTTTTTCAAAATAAAAATTAATACACACGAGACATCGATTCCATGATACATTCCTTATTATTTCCTTAAATTTCAGAATTATATTTACATTTATCTCTTAATAAACCCGCTGAATATAAATAAAAAATCGGTCGGTAATTCGTGACATCATTATGTATCAAATACCTAATGGATGCAAACCAATTTTCCACCTATAACGTGCAAAATTGAATGTCACTTTCATAATATTTTTAATAAAATTTTTTCATATTTGATATGAATATTTAAAATAAAATAAATGTGAATAAATAAATAATTCAAGAATTTCGTGCAACCAAATTTGGTCATCTTTTTTTGTGTTTTCCTTTTTCTGAGTTTGTCCGGATTTGGTTGCACGAAATTATTGAATTAATTATTTATTTACATTTATTTTATTTCATGCAGCCAAATCCGGACAAACTCAAAAAAAGGAAAACATAAAAAAATAGGAAAGTTGAAGGCAACCAACCACATTCTACTTTCCTCTTTTTTTTGTTTTCCTTTTTTAGAGTTTGTCCAGATTTGGTTGCACGAAATTCTCAAATTTATTCTTGGACGTTAAGTTTTGATATTAAATAATTAATTCATTAAAAAGAAATCTCTTTTCTTATGCTTCTCAAAAATAAAAAAAGAAGGCGACAATGAAAATTATTTTCGAAACAAATTTTTTAAAACAAATAGCTAAGAAATAAGAAACCTGGGAGTGAGTAACGAGATAACTTGAGATGAACGTGGTAACAATGTCCCAAGGGGTAAGGGGGATGGGGGATGGGAAAAGGAGTCTCTTCCTAAAGCAATGTCGACCAAGTAATCTGTGTCATCTGATGCATCGATCACACAAATTTTTCAGAATGGAATTGTCCTGTGATTGTCCTGTGATTTAAACTACGCTCTCACCAAAATTTGCGTTTAAACTTGGCGAATAATGTATTATTTTCGAAAAATTTTTTAAACAAAAGAGAATTACGGATAAATTATGTCCCCTGAAATAGAAGCAGAACTAATCCAAAAACTACAGACAACTGCAGAAGGGAAAAAGATATCCAACTTCATCTTATCATTTTCTCATCTGCAATTTCCTGCTGTTTCATCTATCATTTCCTTTCTGCTGTCTTCATTCTTTCCTTTTCCCTCTTTCATTTTTCTCCTCGTTTTTCTTCTTTTTTCTTATTTTTATCACATTCATTTATCTTCTTCTTTTTCTTTCTATCTGAAAGAGGAAAACGAGTCTTGTTCAGTACACTGAGGTTTTTATTTCCTTTTTTATTTCTCGTATAAAACCTTTGTATTTTTTATCCTTTGGATGTAAAGATCAGTTCCCGATATTTTTTTTTAAAGAGATACCTGCGGCTTATGGTTTCCCTATTTTTATGAGTATTTTACACCTCGTAGACTCATTTGAAGCCTGGTTTTTTATACCATTACCTTCATTGTTACGGCACTGGAAATTATTATTTTTATACTTTTGTAAAATTATGTTTATAAAATTTTATAATATTTTATGATCATTATTTAAAAAAATAAAATAATGAAACAAATTTCTTAGAAAGAGGTGTCTTTACACTTCATAAGTGGAAATTTTTGCAAATAAGATTTTGAATTATTTCTGCAATGGTGTCTATGAAATTAAGGATTATATTAAGAGACTTTAGATTTTCGGAACGTTTACAAACTGTAGACAATTCGTTTTTATTATTTCAATTCCATGTGACCGCCCGAACAGCCGATATAATTGAATAGATAATTTTAGGATTTTATGCAGATGACTTAGAATAATAATTAATTTTGAATTAAATTTCTATCTTTGAATAGTGACATCAAAATGTAGGACCCTGACTGTTGGATATTCCGAGGCTTTATCACAGATTCCACCTCGCTGACTTCCTTGATATCAGAATGCAGCATATGCAGGTTTATAATAGGAAAGCGAGGCTGAAACGCTAGGTGTGATAAATCAAAATAACACCCCTAGACATTTACATGTTATTAACAAATAATATGTATTAAGTAATAAAGCAGTTACATCAAAAAAAAATTTTCAGAGGAAAAAAAAGGTCTGGAATATTCCTGAAAGTATTTCCATTTTTCATTTTTCCTTTTGTCTTCATTGTGACACCCGGAATTTTTTCCAAATTGTTCCAAAATATTTCAAAGTATTCGAAAAATACTCCAAGATATTCCAAAAATATTACAAGGACCCTAGAAACATTATTCCCAGAATATTGTCCAAATTAAAAAAAATATATTCTGGACAAACAGAATATTTTAGAAATCAGATATTTTCGACTGGAAATCCTTTCAGGGAAAAATAAAGAAAAAGTCCTAATAATTTATATAATGTCAATACGATAATAGAAATAAAATATTTGAGGAATTTCCATTATATCTTTTTATCCGATTCGTTCCTTTGGGAAAACTAGGAAAACAGACGAGGGATGGGACAACGGAAAAATCAAAGGAGCTGTTAATTAAATCCAAGGTCGACTTTACAAAGAACCCTTCGAATTTACCACAGCTCAAGTTATTTATATTCTCGAGCAAAATACTCGCGATGTGTGTCAAGTACCAAATTATTACTTTGTAGAAATTTTCCCTCTAACTTTTGTTAATTAAGAAAATTGTAATTGTAACACAAATTGAGCTGAAATGTGGGTCATGATTTTCCGTACCTCGCAGTAAGTGATTCTGAAACAATTTTAAGAAAATATTCCTGAAAATGTTTCAGCTTCCAGGTAATTATTTCAGTCAAATATTCCTGAAATATGTTTATGGGTTCAGCTCTAAACTTTTTTAAGAATATTAAAATACTTGGATGATTTATATATTTATAAAAATATTAGGAATTATCCAGTGGAATATCCGAATCTTGTTTTAATATTAGCTTTCCTGTGATTCAGATTTTTTAAAATAATGAATGAATTTTCTGAGTTTTCAGAAATATTGATCTGAAATATTTCAATCTTCGAGGGAAGTATTCACTCTATTTTTGCTTTAATAATTTGCACTTCAGGTTTAAATCAGACTATTAAATAAATTCAAATTCAACCTGATATTCCAAAATTTAGTAATATTCCACGTGAATATTCCGATCTTTCTTGTACTTGTACTTTCAATATTCCTGTACTTTTTAAATTTATTTTTTTATTAATTTGTATTATTTTTAATATTTTTATTAATTTTTATATTATTTTTATATTATATTATTTTTTATTAATATTGCTACTTTTTAAATATCTAGAGAATATTCCTGAATATTCAAAAATATTTGCCTGGAATATTCCAATCTTCAAAGAATGTACTTATTCCTTTCTTTAAATTAATTAAAATCCTACCCTAAAAACACATTATTTTAAAAAAAATTTTTATTGAATATTCCAGAAAATTCCAGAAAACAATTGAATAAAATTCCACTTGAATATTTCAATCTTTGTTTTTCTGTTCTTTTTAAACCCTAAAAACTCCTTCCAGAAAATATTCTTTCGTCGAATATTGCAAATATGAATTGTGCCTGTAGTCTTCCAAGCACACAAATATGGTACTTTAACCATATATTCCATCAGGAAAACAATCTAGTAACATTCCATTTGAATATTCCAATTTTTTGGAAACATTTTACCGTACATTTTAAGTTTGTATTGATTAGCTTTCATATTATTGAAATATTCCAGAAAGTTGTTCTGAATGTTCAAGAATATTATCCTGGAATATTCTAATTTTCAAGGCATGTATTTATTCCCATTTCTAATTTTACTCTAGTAATTTAATCCCCAGATTTAAATTAAAGAAACTTAACTTTAAAAACATATTCTTTAAAAAAAAGTATTTCCAAGAATATTCCAGAATATATGAATGTTTGGAATTTCACCCTACTCTTTCTGGCTCAAGAATACGCATGGAATATTCCAATCTTCAAAGAATGTATTGTAGACAAATTAGAAAAATCCATTCAAAAAACAACTTTCAACAAATATTCTTTTTTGGAATATTCCAAGCATGTGTAACAATTTAGAAACATTCTATATGAATATTTCAATCTTCCAGGACCATTTAAGTACGTATTTATATATTTTTTGCTTATCAGTATTAACATTATTGAAATATTTAAAAAATATTCCTGAATGTGCAGAAATATTCGTCTGAAATATTTCAATCTTCAAAGAATGTCTTTATTCTCTTCTTTAATTTTAATCCAGCAATTTCAGTTCAGATTCAAATTAGACAAATCCAAGTAGAAAAACAACTTAAAAAATATTTTTTCCTGGAATATTCCAGAAGATATGAATGTGTAACAATTTAGTAACATTCCACATAAATATTCCAATCTTCCGGGACCATTTAAATATTTAAATATTTTATATTCATCAGCATACTCATTGTTTAAATATTTATAGAAAATATTCCAGAATATACAAAAATATTCGCTTAGAATTTTTCAGAAGATATGAATGTGTAACAATTTAGTAAAATTCCAGATTAATATTCCAGACTTCCAGGACTATTTATATATTTTTATATTTTATATTAATCAGTACTCCCATTCTTTAAATATTTACGCAAAATACACCCAGAATATACAAAAATATTCGTCAGGAATATTACAATCTTCAAAAATTCAAAGAATGTATTTATTTGCTTCTTTAATTTTAATCTAGCCATTTCATTTCAGATGCAAATTAGACAAATACAACTACAAAAACAACTTTTAAAAAATACTCTTTCCTGGAATATTCCAGGAGTTACGAATGTATAATATTTAGTAACATGAATATTCCAGTTTTCTAAAACTATTTGAATAATATGTATTTTTTATACTTTATATACTTATCAGTATGCCCATTATTTAAATATTTAGAAAATATTCCTGAAAATACGCGCCTGGAATATTCCAATCTTCAACAAATCTATTTATTCCCTTCTAAACCATTAATTTCATTTCATATTCATATTAGACAAACTCAACTACAAAAACAACTTTTAAAAAATATTCTTTCCGAGAATATTCCAGGAGATATGAATGAGTACTGATTTAGTAACATTCCACACTAACATATCTATATTTCAGGACTGTGTATTTCTATACTTTATATTTATCAGAATTCCCATTTTTAAAATATTTATAGAAAATATTCCAGAATATACAGAAATATTAGGCTAGAATATTCCAGTCTTCAAAAGTTCAAAGAATTGCATTTATTTCCATCTTTAATTTTAATCCATCCATTTCATTTCAGATGCAAATTAGAAAAATCCAACTACATAAACAACTTTCAAACAATATTTTTTCCTGGAATATCCCAGGAGCTTCGAATGTATAAAAATTTAGAAACATTCGCCTAAAATATTCCAATCTTCAGAGAATCGATTTATTCCCTTTTTTAATTTTAATCCAGCAATTTCATTTCAGATTCAAATTAGTCAAATCCCACTAGAAAATCAAGTTTAAAAAAATATTCTTTCCTGGAATATTCCAGGAGATATGAATGTGTAATAATTTAATCATATTTCACATGAATATTCCAGTCTTCCAGGACTATTTATATATTTTTATACTTTATATTTATCAGCGTTCTCATTGTTTAAATATTTATATAAGATATTCCAGAATATACAAAAATATTCGCCTGGAATATTCCAATCTTTAAAAGGTCAAAGATTGTATTTATTTCCTTCTTTAATTTTAATCCAGTAATTTAATTTCTCATATAAATTAGCAAAACCCAACTATAAAAACTACTTTTTAAAAATATTCTATCCTGAAATATCCCAGGAGTTATGAATGTGTAATAATTCAGTAACATTCCACATTAATGTTCCAATCTTCAGAAAATTCAAAGAATGTATTTATATCCTTCTTTAATTTTATTCCAGCAATTTCATTTCTCGTTCAAATTAGACAAACTGAACTATAAAAACTACTTTAAAAAAATATTCTTTACTGTAATATTCCAGGAGATATGAATGTGTAACAATTTAGTAACATTCCACATTAATGTTTCAGTTTTCCAGGACTATTTATTTATTTTATATTAATCAGCATTCCCATTGTTTAAACATTTATTGTAGAAAATATTCAAATATTTATAATACTACAATGTTATATAATATTGTAGAAAATATTTAATATTTATTAGAAAACATTTAATATTTATTAGAAAATATTTAATATTAATTAGAAAATATTAATAAAATATTTATTTTATTAATACTTTAAACCAGCAATTTAATTTCAGATTCAAATTAGACAAATCAAACTGAAAATATTCTTTCCAGGAATATTCCAGGGGCTACGAATGCGTAAAAATTTAGTAATATTCCACATAAATATTTCAGTCTCCCAGGATTATTTATATATATTTATATTATTTATATTTGACAGAATTCCCATTGTTTATATATTTATGGAAAATATTCTAAAATATAGAGAATTATTGGCCTGGAATTTTCCAGGAGATATGAATGTGTAACAATTTAGTAACATTCCACATGAATATTCCAAGCTTCCAGGACTAATTATTTATAGCTAATTCTGCTGAAAAAGCTAAATCTACCTAATTAAAAATGCCATAATTTCGTATTTGTTTATTAATTTATGTTTAACGTCTTCTAATTTTCTAATTTTTTTTATGTCCTGATTTAGAAGGTCCGATAAATCGATTTTTTTTTATTGCTTAAATCGATAGATAAACTATCCAAGAAGGGTTGCTGTATGGAGCAGGAATAGCTGATAAGCCGATCATGTGTGTAAGTAATCAGAAATTGATATTTTTTTCTGTTAAAAACTTTAAAGAGAGTTTTCTCCAGTTTTTATTTTTACGATTTTTCTAAATTGGCGGGCGTGATAGAAAAAAAACTAAACTACCTATTGAGTCGAACCAAAGTTTTTTCTCTTCAGTATTAAATTCTCTTCTAAGAGAACTAAAAAAGTTGTTTTAATAACTTTTATAGCGTGTTAAAGTGTTTTTTTTTCTTTCAAAAAAAAATAAAAAATTTCAAACCTTAAAAAAACTATGATTTTACGATTTTTTTATGTTTTTTCTGAGTTCACCCAGAAGAGAAATATATGCCAATTGAAAATCTTTTTGGTTATTTTTGTTTCAAACCAAAATTGCGAGCGGCATCTTTCCCGCCGATTGAAGACTGCAGTGACAAGGCGCTTATGAAATAGGCTAATAAATTAACACTATTTTTTTTCATGTCAAAAAATTGTCTTTTAGACGGTTCGAATATAGAATAAAATATACCTTAAAGTTCACTGGGCTTAGTTATTTTTTTCCCGTCTAAAAAAATTCTCGAAAAAACTCTTTTTTTGGACCTTCTAAATCAGGACACCCCCTTAAGTTAACGTTATTTTATTTTCATCTCCTGAAAATATTGGTTTAATGCTTTTAAATGTGGCAAATAAAAAAGATATAACTTTTGTTCACTAATTTGTTTATAACAATTAAAATTTTTGTTTTATTGAATTAATACTGCTGAAAATCATTTTTAATTACCTCGACGTGGACTATTTCCGGTAAAATAAAATTTTTTTTGACTAAATGGCAGTCTTGAAAAGTCAAAGAAATTTTGTTTTGCATTTTCTTTATTAAATAAAAAATTGTTGAGAAAATTTTTCAAAAACGTCCTCCGTTGTAACGATGCGGAATTTACTACACTTTACTTTTTTAAAAAACGTCCAAATCGGATGAGTAGTTTAGTCTGAAAATTAATTTGCCCACAGACGTTTTTTTTGCCCTACTGTGCCTTGCCCGGGGTTGGAATACGTGGAAACTGGGCTGTGATATTCCAGCTGAATAACAATAGCTGATCTACAGAAGAATATTTTTCGCTCGGACGAACCATGGAAGGCTCGAATCGACTGATGCTGATTATTACATCCGCATTTTGATGGAATCCTCCCTCTGGACCTCCCTCTCGAGAACAGAGGATATCATGCCTTGTTCATTCAAGTGAACATGTTTCGTCCGAGCGAATGGTTCCAAGTCTCACTTTGATCCCATATAATCGCTCACCTGAAAGATGGTGACCTTCTTCAAAACAGAAAGGTTGACATGAAGAGCCAGCTCTGTTTTGAGCTTGTCTGGCAGCAAACCAAGGGCAGTGTTGATGTCCCCTCCTCCCTGGATTCGACCCCTGGACCAGCTGTAGTCGTACCATCTCAGCACCCTCCTCTTCATCCCCCCAGGTACCTTGTGATGTCTCATGTAAGTTTTGGCCCCATCCAGAAGCCTCTCAAATTCGAGCCGATTGGCGTTTCGATTCGTAATGACATTTCCAACCTGGCCGACTATCGTGGCGAAAATGAAGACTCCGATGAGGTAACTGATGATGGTGAAGACGTATCTGCGAAGCAACAGATAGAAAAAGGTCGATCAGTCGTGATCAGGCTCAGATCTCCAGGATATGAACGAGCGGCCCCCGCCGGAGCCTTCCTCCTTCTTTTTCAATTTCT
Organism: Euceroptres primus; assembly: GCA_037177015.1. Lineage (NCBI taxonomy): Eukaryota > Metazoa > Arthropoda > Insecta > Hymenoptera > Figitidae > Euceroptres > Euceroptres primus. Next base: position 13,444 of record JBAGKK010482906.1, read on the forward strand.
CTTTATCTTTAATCTCACTCTTTACTTTTTATCTTTATCTCTATCTTTATTTTTTATCTTTATCTCTATCTTTATATTTATCTTTAACTCTATCTTTATTTTTCATATTTAACTCTACGTTTATTTTTTATATTTATCTCTAGCCCTAGATTTTAGACTTGTAAATTTTTCTTGTGTCAAATCTTTGTCTTTATCTTTTAAAGCTTTGATGTAGATCCTTGTGATAATAATTGTTCTTTTTCATTTGTCTTTTTTATTATCTCCTCCGCGAACTCGCTTCCGCCATTTCCTCCGTTCCTTCCGGCTCTTCTGCATTTCTTAAACTCCTAGTCTCGTATTTTAAAGGAGCCCACTTTGTCTTGTCCCAATTTTTTACCCGCTTTTATCCGCAGATTGAACCATTCGATTATGAGAGTTTTACCGGGATTCATGGTCCAGTCGAGATTATAACATATACACTGGTCCCCCGGTTTATTGCGGGTTTCGGGGATGGCCTGAATGGCCTTCGCGAAAACCGGGGGTCTCACAAACGTAAACGTATACCAGGGGTAAATAAAACGGTAGAGTAGTGTAGTAATGGTTGCTAATTTTTTCTTAATTTTAATTTTTTTACCTTGGTTTTTAAATTTTAACTTTTAGATTTCAAAAGGGTTACAATTTGGTGGCAGGGATTTTTAAGTAAAAAAGCCAAGAAAAGAAAAGAAAAGGATGTGGTTTTTTGCCTTTTATTTTCTTTCCTCTTTTTTCCTGACCTTTCCTTTTATGGTTTTGTCCAGATTTGGTTGTATAAAAGGATTTGGAAATTTATTCTTGGACGTTAAATTTTTGAACTCTGTATACATATACACCGCCGTGAAAAAGTTTCTGGACACTCAATTTTTTGATGATTGCTCAAGTTCTCTTAATTTTAATTATATCAGAGTTAAATTATTTCTCTTTAGCAGGTTGAAAGCTCTCAAAATTCTGTATAAAATGAGCTCAAGATGAAGCTAATTTGTCCATTTTTTAAGAAGATATTTCAAAAATAGTTTAAATTTCAGTATTTTCTTAAATTGTAAATAACGTCCAAAATAATTAATATTTTTTTATGTTCTAGGGCTCATTTTAGAGGTAAATTTCTATAGAATCGCAACAGCTTGTCAGCATAAATTTAGAAAAAATTCCTTGCATACTACAAAAAATTAAAGAACATGTCAATTTAAAAATAAGTTTCCATCATTACCATCCGATATGGAAGAAATTTGCAACAAAAAAATTGGAAAAATTCGAAAGCATCTGATCTGTAGACAAATCATAATAAAAATCAAATTAATATACATTTTGAGGTATTTTTTTAGAAACTTCATGATTGCATGTTTCGTATATTTAGCACACATATTATTCTTATCAAAAACAATATTGAAATTTTTCCAACTTTTTTGTTACAACTTTAATTTTTGTTAGTATGCAAGAAATTTGTTTAAAATTTATGCTGACAAGCTGTTGCGATTCTATAGAAATTTACCTTTAAAATGAACTCTAGAATAAAAACATAAAAAAATGATAATTATTTCGGACGTTATTTACAATTTAAGAAAACACTGAAATTTAAACTATTTTTGAAATATCTTCTTAAAGAATGAACTAATTGGCTTCATCTTGGGCTCATTTTATACAGACTTTTTAAGAGCTTTCAACGTGCTAAGGAGAAAAAATTTAACTCTGATATCATTAAAATTAAGAGAACTTAAGCAATTATAAAAAAATTGAGTGTCCGGAAACTTTTGCACGGCAGTGTACACACACATATATATATATATATATATATATATATATATATATAGAGAGAGAGAGAGAGAGAGAGAGAGAGAGAGTGTGTGTGTGAGAATCCATTTCAAATCAGGTTGGCAGTGCAACTTTAAGTCACAGAATCGGTCGTCTGTGAAATATGTTGTTTTTTAAAGGAAATAAGAAGACACGTATTTTACCGTTTTGAGAAAAAATACATTTTCGCGAAGTTATGAGTATTTGAATTTTACGCTTCTATTTTTAAAAAAAATACATTTTTCTTTAAATTTTTACAACTTTAGACGCAGTTAACATATTTGAGTTTTCGTTCCTGATTATAGTGAGGTTTATTAGCCTCTTTCAAAGTCCACCAGAAAATTTAAAAAAATATTGAAAATTCGCAAAATGGCGACGGTTTTTCTGAAAAAATTAAAAACCGATTTTCTCAAAAACCCCACCTTGTTTTTTGCCCAAATTTTTTTGTTAAATTTATACTCCCATGGTGAAGAAAATAGATAAGTTTCATGCGGGCTAAACTACTTTTGTAAAAAGGAGAATTTTTTTAATGAAATCGAATTTTCGAATTTTTCTCAAAACTGAGGGCAAATACGAAAATATATCAACAAATAGTTTGATGCTTTAAAAAAGTTCCACGCAAAGGACCTCTTACTCTTTTATGATATATTGCATCGTTTGTGAGAAAAATTCGAAAATGTGATTTTGTAAAAATAGAAATTGTCCTGGACTCAAAAATGGTTTGGCCAACATAAAAATCGCTGGATGGTTTCCTTTTGTAAACATAATTTTTTAAAATATTTAAAGAAATTAAAAAAATGGGTTTTTCAATATAATCGATCTTATTTTTTCATTGAATTCTGCAAACATAAAATGGCGATTTCATTGAAAAACCCATCTTTTTCATTTTATCAAATATTTTTTAAAAACTTATGTTTACGTCAGGAAACCATCCAGCGAGTTTTATGTTGGCCAAACCATTTTTGAGTCCAGCACAATTTCTTTTTTTTACAAAATCACATTTTCGAATTTTTCTCACAAACAATGCAAGATATCATAAAAGCGTAAGAGGTCTTTTGCATAGAACTTTTTTAAAGCATCAAAATTTTTTGTTGATATTTTGTCGTATGTGCCGTTATTTGTGAGAAAAATTCGAAAATTCCATTTCATTAAAAAACAATTCTTCTGTGAACAAAAGTAGTCCACATGAAACTTATCTATTCTTTTCACCTGAGGAGTACCAAATTGTACCAAAAAAATTTGGTCAAAAAACAAAGTGAGGTTTTTGAGAAAATCGTCTTTTAATTTTTCCCAAAAAAACCGTCGCCATTTTGCAAATTTTCAATATTTGTTCAATTTTCTCGCGGATTCTGAAAGAGGCTAATAAACCTCACCATAATCAGGAAAGAAAATTCAGAGACTAAAGTTATAAAAGTTTAAAGGAAAATTTTGTGTTTTTTTAAAAGAAGAAGCTTAAAATTTAAATACTCATAACTTCGTAAAAATATTTCATATTTCATAGACGACCGATTCTGTGA
>JBAGKK010482917.1:0-61677 GCA_037177015.1 Euceroptres primus
AGATTACTGATTGAATCAGTCACTTCCATTTAATTGATTGAATCAGTAGATTTTAACTGATCTTCAGTGACTGACTTTTTGCTTTATGAATCAGTGAAATTTGGCTGACAGTCAGTTACTTTGAACTGATTCAGATTTAGAGATTTCCAAATACAATTCAGAACCATGGTTTCAATCCTTTGTAATTGACAATTCGAGAAAGAATACTACAATTCGAAAAGAATGTCACTTCCTTTTTAAAGATTGTAAAAAAGGAAGAAGCAAGAAGATTTGTATTCAAGCATTACTCATGCCTAATTTCTGTCAAAAGTCAGAAGTAACATAAAAATCAGGTACATGTTCGACAGCCGAAAGAAAATCATCAGTCACCTCAGGATACAATGGTCCATGACAAATGGATAAGTTGAATCATGAGGACCTTTTTACTGCCCAAGACGGACGTCAAATCCAGAAGGGAGAGATTGACCGGATCGAAAAAGAGTTGAACCGGTATTTGCATTATGAAATTAACGTGTAATTACTATTGACAGTTCTCGTCACAGGCGTTTGACAGGTGTGGGTGTGCACCGCGCTTCACGTCAGCCTTGAATCTAGGCTTGAATAGTGGTTCCCCTGTCCGAATGTACCGAGTCATCTGTGGCGTAGTAAAAAGAAAAAAAAATTATTCGCCGCGCGCAGTGCCTACATTAATGACGCGGCAATATTTTATTAAACATACCGGTATACTTGAAACGCTCTCAACCCAGTGGTTCGCAACCAGTCGGTGCAGGTTTAAGATTTTTTGAATAGTCGAACAATGTTCTTCGACGCGAGAACCTGGGATAATGACCTCAAATGAGAGAACCCTGCAAGGATAGTCTCAGCTTAGAGAGACCGTCATCTTTATAGGTGGATCGTCGCAGGACTATTAGCGATTGAAGCACGCTGTGAATGCGAGATCTTAAGCATAAAAGGGTCAAAGAACCGTAGTAATGTTTCAGTTCTTCTACACGCATGAAAATCACCATTTTACGCATGAATAAGATCGATCAAAAGTGATAATATAATTAGCGGATTTTGAAAAATTTCACGGCAATTAGTTTCGCTTTTCAGACTAACATTCTTTATAGTTATTTTAAAGAATTTTTTAATTAAAAGATAACTGAAATATTTTTCAAATTTATTCAATAGATGTTTTTGATTTAGAGTCTACGGATGCCAAGTGTAGAATCTCATCCTTGAAGATCTTCGGAAACAGAGAAAGAAAGAGAGAGCTAGGTCAAGTTTATGTGCAAAGGATTGAGATGAGAGATTGTATACTTTTATTCATCGCGGCATATATTCTTAATTAGATCGTCGATTCGATGGCATCTATAGCCAAAACTAATACAGAGAAGGCCCTATATGTGTATCGAGTTTAACGTGTGGGTTGGTAGGTGCTCGCTGGTTGGGCAAGGCAAAGGGAATTGCATTGCATGCCACATAATCGTGGGAGTGTTTCCCATCAAGATACACGTAGGTACCGCACTCTCTGTAATACCTTCTCGCATAAATATATCTACTCCGTGCATTTACGCGCCTAAGGGGTGGCCAGAAAATAAATTCCCCAAAGAAAATCTGACACTTCCAAAAACAATGTAAAGAAAAAAAGAAAAATTATCTGCAACTTGACATTTCAATCATCAATCATTGTAAATTGTCCTGCAAGCGTCAAAGAACAATAATTTATTTCCTGTGACAAAAATATTTCAACAGTTACCGTCAAACGGGGCAACTTCGGACATGTGAGGTAAATTCGGACAGCCCTAAATTGATACTTTAAATTACTCAAAACGGTTCCAGCTAGAATATGGAATCAGTTTAAGTCTTAACTGGTTCCAGATTCTAATTATTACTCCTATATATCCTAAATAAATAAATATCCTAAATCCTAATAAAATTCCTCCTATATATCCTAAAATTACTCGAAACACTTTTGAGTAATTTAAGCAATGAATCTAGGACTGTCCGAAATTACACTATATATCCTAAATAACTGTCCGAAATTACTCCTATATATCCTAAATAAATATATCCTACTATATAATATCCTAAAATTACTTAAACCACTTTAAGTAAATTAAGCGATGAATCTAGGACTATCCGAAGTTGCCCCGTTTGACGGTAAATCTCTGTTAGTATTTTCGGCAAAGAAATATTAATTTACATTAAAGAACTTGCATTCGAACAAAGACTTGGTTTGGAAATAAAATATTTGGATGAGTCAATCGGTTCAATCAACAAAATACTTCAACGAGTGAACCATAACCGTTGAAGCAAAGAAATTTTGTCTCTTTAACAATTTTTATCTCTACCTCTAAAGAGCCGGAAAGTCAAGGTTAGGCAATTTACACATAACCAAAATTTTTTCGAGTCATCCAAACGACGAATTTATTGAATGATCAAAACTTTCTTCTGATTGTAGATACATTAGTATATTACGTCAGGGTATCAAGAATGAATTAATTGGAAGACTCTGAATCAATTTTCAATATGGCTGAAATCAATTTTCAATGGCTGAAATCAAAATCATGCAATCTCTTAGCGAAAATAAATTTCACGGATAATTGGCTCACGGATAAAAATTGTCCTAAACAAGGGTGTCTTGAGCGGCAGCTGTTACTCGATTCGAATCAACCACCAGGTATGCATCGTACATGCTTGGAGAAAGCTGAAGCGCTGAAACAGCCGATCTAGCGAGCTAAATGTACTTTATGCACCGTGCCCTCGTTCCACCGTTTTATCCGAACAATTAGACACGTGATCCGCGTCTACGAGGTGGATGAAAAAAAATTCGGCTCCTGGCTGAGAGTGAAAGATGCGGGAGGAAGAAGTGGGAGGGATGTTGCAAAATTATGGAAGTGGATTGTTGAAATTAGTGCTGGCATTATCTGCAGTTTCCCTTGTAATAAGTTAAAGACGGCCGATGTGACTTATGATGTCATTGGTTTATATTTCTTCCATATCTGATGTAATTAGTTAAAGACGGCCGATGTGACTTATGATGTCATTGGTTTATATTTATTCCATATCGGATGGTAAGGATGGAAACTAAAAATTATAAAGGTTTCCCTACTTTCTGGAATTCTGCCACTGAATATAATTTTGATGCAGAAAGAAATTCCGTTTTCAAGAGTAATTGGTAGAAATTAAAAAACATCTTTAGCTTGCCGTCATGAAGATATGACTGTGAAATTAAGTTAGTTTGTAAAGCATAAAGAAGCTAGACACTTATGCTGAAACCATACAGCTTGAGTGATACTTTAACAAGTTCTGAGATAACCTGTTGATGGTATCGTGCTGATAAGACGAGAGCATTACACTGAAAGCATAAGAGCATTTCATGGCATGAATGCGTAAGGATGCTGCACTTAACTCATTACAGATATGATGGGAAAGAAACTGGAATTTCAATATACTTTAATGTTGCTTAATAGGATAGGTATAAAAAATAGTATAAAATTCTTTACCAGTCTCTGAGAAAGACTTGTTTCCAACCTGAATAGTGGTTTATTATTTTTATTCAACTCTTTATTTTTGTACGCCTCAATTTTTACATTGTGGATACTTGCCAGTTGTATAATACCACATAATTCCTGACCCTAGTCAGCATCCTAAAAGGAATTCGGCGGAATGTCTTTAATGATTTAGGATCCTGACCGAAAGCAGAGTTCACCTGCCTACTGGTATCGAAGACAACACCCTGGTATGCACTTGGTACTCGGGGCATGGTCCAAACTTGACCGTGCGATCGTACGATCCGAGTCTCGTGTAGGAAATAAGAAGACTGAGCGATAAAAAGGAAGGTAGAGAAATAAAGAAGCAAAGGGGAGGAAGTAGAAAAAAACTAAAAGTTAAGAAAAAAAAGGATAAAGAAGTAAAGAACCCCGAGAATCGGGGCATTAGCATAAGCTAAGCCAGGCTAAGCGCGCCCATATAGCACGGAAGAAATAAATAGCCCCCCGTCGTATCTGCTGCGAGACATTTTAGCATAGACCCTAAACGTCCGTCGTGCGTGTGTGCGTGTGGTCCTTTGGCTTTTGCTCGTCTTTGCAAGACCTGGCGATTTCGCACACGTTTTGCGTTTCCGTGAGGGTGCTCAAAATCGGAATGGGGTAGATGGGCCAAAAGATAGCCCCTGAGCTCCATTCGGACAGGATGTGGTTGTCATCGGACTCAGAGTTAGAGGGGTATTGTCTACCGGCAACAACGGCGATCGCGACATCCCTGGAATGTATTGTTCTATTTCTGTTGGTTTAACCTCATAGGATCGCGGACTGGACAACAGCCGTCACGATGCCATCTCATCGGGTTGATTAGACACTGAGGCTTTCTCGCTTACCCATAACAATTCCGGCCGGATGGTCTTACGGTTACAGCTACCCGTTCTTCCGGCGCTTGGCTATCATCCTCGATAGTATGACTAGACAATTTCCTAAGGCAAATGCCTACAAAGTTCTCAAGATCGAATTTTCAATTTAATTGTAAAAAATTGTAAAATTACTGAAAGCTACCCCCGTGGCACGGAATATTCTATTCACATTCCCGGAATATTTCATTGGAACTCTGAATGTGCCCTGATTGTTACTGTCAAATATTCCCAGAACGTTCCCTGGAATGTTCCATTGGAATATTCCTGAAACAATGCCCCAAAAGTGCTCTGAATATTCCAATGGAATATTTTCTATGGATTTATTAACTAGAAAATTTTCAAAATATTTATATTGTTAAGAGTACTCTTATTCGGTTTTATGAGACTGAATCTTAAAAATCAATTAATGCTCCTTGGGTATTTATTTCATCTACCAATTCATCTACCAATTGGTATTTCAGTACCGGTCAGGAATATGAAGACACCTGTTTTTTTGTGAGATGCATAAGCTCTCGTAATTTTTATAACCTAAGAGATAAAAATTTTTCTACAGACCGAATCCATTTCAATCAGGCAGACAGTGCAACTTCAAATCGCAGAATCGTTCGCCAATGAAATATATTACTTTTCAAAGAAAAGTAATTTTCCATTTGGAAAAAAAACAATTTTCGCTAAGTTAGGAGTATTTGAATTTTAAAGGCTGTTTTAAAAAAAAAACACAATTTTGTTTTCAAAACCTGTATAACTTTGAACCTAATGCAGATGTTTAGGTTTCCTTTCTAGCTTCTAGTAGATTTTGTGGTCCTCGTTCAAAATCCACAAGAAAATTTCAAAAATATTGAAAATCAACAAAATGGCGGCCGCTTTTCTAAAAATATTTAAAGTTGATTTTCTTAAAAACGCCACCTGTTTTTTGCTCAAATTTTTTTGCTGAATGGGTATTCATGTGAGGAAGAAATCTTGTAACTTTAATGTGGGCTAAACCACTTTTGTAGTCAGGAGAATTGTTTTTCAAACTAATTTTTTTCTAATTTTTCGTGAAATTCACACGTCCTCTAGGAAATAAAAATTTAAAATTTAACACAATTAATCCAATAAATGAAGTCTTGGTAATTTCTGACAAATGTCATGTGTATGCAATATTGAAAGATACACACTCAAGGTTAAAAATTATTAAAAGTATCAATGACGCAATTGCACACACATGGCATTTGTCAGAAATTACTAAAACTTAATTTCTTAGCTTGACTTTGTTTAATCTTAAATTTATATTTCCTACAGGACGTGTAAATTTCGCGAAAAATTAAAAAAAATTTTCTTGAAAAAAAATTCTTCTGACTACAAAAGTGGTTTAGCCCGCATTAAACTGACATGATTTCTTACTCATATGAATACCCATTCAGCAAAAAAATTTGAGCAAAAAAAAGGTGGGGTTATTGAGAAAATCGACTTTGAATATTTTTAGAAAAACGGCCGGCATTTTGTTAATTTTCAATATTTCTAAAATTTTTTTGTGGATTTTAAAAGAGGGCCATAAACTCTACCAGAAACTGGAAAGGAACCCTAAACATCTGAATTAGGTCCAAGGTTACCCAGGTTTTGAAAACAAAATTGTGGTTATTTGAAAAACAGCCTTAAAAAAAACGTGTCGCCTTATTTTCCAATTTACCCAATTTTTTTCTCCGATTTCGCCGAAGACTGAAGTTGGCACAGAAAAGTTGTAAAATTTCAATAACGTATAATTATTTATAGAAAAATATTTTAAATCAGTCTTTATTATATTTTAATAATTTTTTTTAGAATACATAGGAATATTAATTTCTATATTTAATCAAATTAATTGTTCAGAGTTTTCGCTTTATTTGAAATTTTGGAACTTTTTTGTTCAAAGTTCAGTCTTTGGCAAAATCGAGAGAAAATAACAGAGAGTTCTCTTTATACATTCATGAAATTCTATGGAGATTTATCTTTAAAATGAGCTTAAGGATATTAAAAAATGTTAACTATTTCATAAGTTATTGTAAGTTTTCGTAAAAGTCGAAAATGCACTATTTTTGCATTAGTTTCTTACAGTATGAACAAAATCACTTCACCTTGGGCTTATTTTACGCAGAATTTTGATAGCTTTCGTATTCTTTTGGAAAAAAAATTTGTCCTCATATTCCTGGCTAGTACTGTACATGCAGGACATAATTCTTAAATAAATACATAAAATTTGTACAATATCGATATTTAACTTTCTTTAAACAATTTTTTATATCGTGCCGTCGAGAGTTATACAAAGGCATTTTTTATTATAATGGTATTACAATTTAAATTGACGATAAGTCACAATCGACAATAAGGTGACAATTCGACATTTCAATTACTTAAATACTAAAATTCTAGCGTAGAACACATTTTATTCGATTAATTCCAAAGAATCCATGTTGTATTTTAATTGAACATTAAATTAATATATTTTATATTATTATTATAGCTAACATTATTATTAAATTGAGGAATATAGTTCAATTCTACATAAATTATAAAAGCAAAAATTAAATTCCAAACTTATTAGGATTATTACGATATTACTGATAATTTACAAACACTCATACTCTCCGAAAATTAATATAAAAAATATTATTTTTACAATGACGAATAATAACTCCAAAAAATACTGTTATACAAAAAAATAAATGCCAAACTAAATTAATAATGAACAAATTAACATGAGAAAAGAGTGGCTTACAAGAACGAATAATTTGTGTAAAGTTTGTTCCGATATTGTTTAAAAAGATATGCAGGTTATGAACCTATCTGACTTTGGGGAAATTAGAATAGACTTCATGATGTGTTGAATCCTCAAGTTTCTGGTTGATAGTTTTTTTAGTTTATTCTAAGGCGACATTTTTGAAAAATTGTGATATAACTTAATGGATAAGTAATAACTTTCTGTAAATTATAAAAAATATAAGCTTTTTCTAAAGACAAAAAAAATTCAGCTGAAAAAATAATGAAGTGAGCAATAAGCGAACACCCATTTTTTTTCAAATAGGATAACTTTAAATTATTCCAAATTCTTACTTCATTTTCTGTCATAATAATCAATACAACTCAATTAGATATAATATTATCATTTATTTTTTAATCTATATACAATCATTATCGTTTCAGTTAGATAATAATTTTGCAGAAAATGATAGTCATTGAACAGATCAAGAGAGAAGAATATCGACAAAAAACTTGAAATGGAACATATCATGCAAGTCTCATTCTAATTTCTCTAATATTCTCAGAGTTTACATAACAAGGATAACTTTCTAAAAATTATATGAATAAACTTCGTATAAATTCTTCGTTCAGGTGAGACACCCTTTGCTCATTTTAATTATTTCATAATTAATTTAGTCTAGTATTTATTCATTATTTTGTGATAATTTTTTTGGAGTTCAAAATTGTGAACATATTTTTATCTTCTATGTAATATAATTTATACTAATTTTAGAAGAGATTATAAAAATTCTTAATTAAGAAAAATTATGTTTTGAAAATTGAATTAAATAGCACTTTTTTACAGAAACGCTTTCAAAATTCAGGAACTATTATTTCCTGGGAGCCCTAACGTTTCGTTATTGGATATAATTTGAAAATATAAGTTAAATTTTTAAATTGACATTAGATGAACTGAAAGAAAGTAGATTTTATGTTTACTATTTCTAGAAGTATACAAAATTAAAAAGGAATAAATTATCAATAATATTTTATACCGTTATAGGCTTGGAGTTTAACTTTTGATAATATGTAATGGTGTAAAATTAAAATTATATTTTCTAAATAATGCTTCATTTAATTCACACCTTATTCTCTTACGCTTTCCCTTCTCAAGATTTTTTGAAACAATTTTTTGATTATACTAGTAAACTAAAATTGAATAGTTATTCTTGGGTTTCAGAAATCCAGGAATTTTTGAGACCTGCCAATGTCTTAGGAAATTTATCTCAAATACGATGTCATATAAGTGCCGAGAAGTTTTCTAAATTTATTGGCTCACCTGTGTCCGATGAATTCGCCATAATTATGTTTCGGCCAATCTTCCGAATTTTAGAATAAATTGAATAAATGTCGAATTTTCAACATCTAGACTGTATCTTATCGTCAATTTAAAAGAATATTGTAATAGATCATAATCAAAAAATGTCTTTTCATAATTCTTTAAACTACATAAAAAAATTGTTTGAAAACATCATTGTAAAAATATTACCGATATTGTAAAAATGTTATGTAGGTACTAAATAATGTATATATAATATGTAGATTATAAAATAAAGCATAGTAATCCTAGATTCATTTTTATTATTGAATCTTCTACGAGCGAAAAAGTTTAAAATGTTTTAGTTTATTTCGAGACATTGATACGGGAATATTCCATAGGAACATTCAGGGCACTTTCGAGGTAATGTTCCAGAAATATTCCACGGGAACATTCAAGACACTTCCCGGGCAACGTTCCGGGAATATTCCTCAGGAACAATCAGGGCACATTCAGGGTTATGTTTCAATATTCTGCAGGAATATTCCCGGAAAATTTCCCGGAAATATGCCAGATGTAGAATTTCTTAAGGTACCTGCAAAATTGTTGGAATATTTCCTGCGTATACACCCAGTGTTACAGTGGAATATTTCGTGAATGTGAATGAAATATTCCGTGCTATGGGGGTTAATTTTTCGTTCACTGAAATTTCAGTAATGTGAATGAAAAATAGTAACTTATTTGACTGAAAATCAGTGAATTTTTAACTGAATATTAGTTAATTTTTGCAGATTTTCAAAACAAGAAGTCAGCCATCGTTTGACTGATAAACAATTAAATTTAACTGATGCAGATTCAAAAAGCCAAATACCTAAAATCCATTTCTAAAAAACCAAGATTCTACTATGTACTTACAAATTACGAAGACTGAATTAAGAAATAAATTCCTAAGTAAATTTAAATCTTCCTCCAGACATGCCCACTTCCGTAAAATGACAAAAAAATCGGCTCAAAAAAGACTTCCTGCAGAAAAATAAATTAGAAACTTTTCTGCTTCGCAGGAAATAAAGTCTCGCCTCTGGAGAGTGTTACATCTGGAACAGAAGATTGGGTTGAAGCCCACTGAGTTCAACGATCGTTAGTCGTAATGAAGAAGCGAGGAGTTAAAATTAACGGCTTTTTAAACACCTATCTCGAGTGGTGCAATTCGATGAAGGGCACGTGTGACATATGGGAAAATTAGAAGTTTGCGGCTCTTCTGTGCAGGCCAGACGGGATAAATGGATAGGATTCAATACCGAGACTGGCATCGCTTTTGCCTCAGTCCTTATTGCCCCCTTGAGAGTTTTCCTGGGATGTTTGTCGAAATTAGTCTATATTTGGGAAGCGAACTGCGGAAGAGAGAAAATGAGATAAAAAGAGAAAAAGATAAAAGAGGGAGAAAGAAAGCGATATAGATAGATAGGAACTATCGAGAGGAATGGAAAGCACCAAGTTGGTTTATTTTCAAGAGGTGAGGGTCGACCATCTAAACGTATTGTCGACTTCCGTTTCGCTCCGCTATAATAGATACAGCCTAATAACGAGGATCGTATCTGAAAAGCCTCCTATTTGCTCACTGAATCTAAACTGACTCATTATGTAATGATGCTGGAATGTGTGAACTTCCCATTTCTCGAGGGAAAAACTTAATTTGAATTTGTACTAACTTAGAGGAAAGATAATTTGTTAAGTGGTCACAAATATTTGCTCATAATTAATTGGAAGTTTAGCCTTAGAGTGTATAAAAATAAAATCATAGTTTCATAAAAATAAAAATTAATCATAATTGATTATGTTTCTGAATTATTATTTTACCTAAATTCATTTGACAGAAAAAGAATTTACTATAACTTTTATTTATCCCAATTGTTAATATACCTAAATTATATTTTTCCGAATTATCATTTGCCCTAATTTTTATTGTCTCGAACAACGATCTGCCACAATTTTTATATTTCCGAATTTCTATTTGACATAATTTTTATTGTCTCAAATATTTGCCCTAAATTTTATTCTTCCGAATGACCAATTGTCCTTATTTTTATTTTCCCGAATTATCATTTTTCCTAATTTTTACTTTCCCGAATTATCATTTTCCCTAATTTTTATTTTCCCGAATTAACATTTTTCCTCATTTTTATTTTCCCGAATTAATATTTTCCTTAATTTTTATTTTCCCGAATTACCATTTTTCATCATTTTCATTCGACCTAATTTTCCTTTAAACTAATTTATATTTTCCCGAATCAATATTTTACATCATTTCCATTCGTCCTAATTTTTAGTTAACCTAATTTATATTTTCCCTAATCATAATGTGTCATAATTTGCATGTTACATAAATTTCATCTTCATAATGGAAGTTCTGGCGCTGTACAAAATAGACGCAAAATTTACATTACACCAATCGCAAATTCTTCATCTGAATTTCTATTGGCGCAATTTAAATTTTGTTCCTATTTTATGCAGCGCAACTTTCACTAAACGGAACTTCCTTTATGAAGAATGAAATTTATGTGACATGCACATTGTGGAACATGGTGATTAAAAAAAATAGAAATTAAGTTAAATGAAAACTAAGACGAATTGAAATTATAAAAAATTTTAATTCGGGAAGGAAAAATTAGAGCAAATGATAATTCGAAGGAATAACAATTAGGGCAAATAATATTTCACAACAATAAAAATTATGCCAAATAGCGATTCGGAAATATGAAAATTATGGCAGATTTTTGTTGGGGACAATTAAAATGAAGGCAAATGATAATTCGCAAAAATATAATTCAGGTACATTGGCAATTCGGATAAATAAAAATTATAGTAAATTCTTTTTCGGTCAAACAAATGTAGGTAAAATAAACTTTAGGAAAAATAGAATTTGGGGAAAATTTCTACACTTTAAATTTGAAGCTCCCTAAATGTAATACGAATCACCAACTCTACCATAAAACGCCGATAATAGAAAAAATAAATTCTCCTTCACAGATTTTAATACTGATTTTCTCCCTGAAATGCGATATTTCTTCCTAACAGGGAATGTCGTTCATTGAGTATGAGAGACGGAACGGAAATAGGTTGTATCACCATGGAAAAATTGGTAGTCGATAAGTAGTTTCAGGTAACGAAGACTGCAAGATACATAATTCTTTTTACACCTGTCAATCTTTTATTTTTAGAAAACCGTGCCTGAACGCGATTGGTCATATGGAACGAGGAACTTCTTCACTGCTAATTAGTTTTCCGATGCCAATTTTTCATTCGCAGTTCCCTGCCCGTAGAACGCGATCGTTTCACTCGTTTATCTAAATTGGAAAAATGGAGTAGATCGTAAACGGAAACGCGCTCATCTGATTCTTCCGGCAATGCGTGCCTTTCTCCTCTTGTGGAAACGATAGATGAAATGACTGATAATATTTACGAAGATTGGCCCATTTTTGTTTTATTTTAGGCAATGTCTAGTATTACGGAAATTGCCATACAACTGGCACACAACATAGTATGGGCCCAGACTATTGTTGCGGGATTTTCCGTAAGAATAGCCTGTGGGATCGTCCATATATTACGTAAGACTAATGTGAGAGAGAAGGAAATATTATTCCCGTGCATCTGAGAGAGACAGAAATATACGACAAGCCTTACGTAATATATGGATGACCCCTGTTCCCCTTTTGTGTTGCATGCTAGTTGTACGGAAAATTCCATAACAATATCCTCGGCCTTTATTTTATCATTTGGAAAAAAGTAAAGTTTATTTTCGTAAGAAAAAGCTTTTATTTTTACGGAAATGGATGAAATGGATCTAAGATTTTACAGAAGAATTTAACTCGTTAACCCCTTCAGTGTCCGGAAAAATTTTTTGAAATTTTAGTTGGCAATTTGAATTTGAAGTCAATGTTTTCAAATTCAAAATAGCTAACCCAAAGTTCATTTTTTATATTTTTAGGTTCGCCATTTTGGGTCAGTCATTTTGAATATGACAATTTAGACTTCAAACTCAGATTCAGCGACCCAAAAAACCCCTTTAGTCACCATCCTGTCGTTAAAGTCTAAATATTGTACATTTTCTCAAATTTCTTGGTCCACTATCTTGCATCAGCCATTTTGAATTTCCAAATTTTGACTTCAGATTTGGATTCAGCAACCCCAAAAAATCCCGGGTACCACTTAAATTCCACACCGGAGCAAGTTAAGACCAAAAAAATTATGTGCGTGATATAGCATTAAAGCCACTGAAGGGGTTAATAAGGGTTGTTATTGATCGTTGCTAAGGAGTTGTTATTTACATCTGTTAAGAGTTTTTTAAAACCTTGCTAGAATTTTTTTTCATTAATGACTACTGCTCATGGTTGATATAAATTATAAATCCATAGTGTTAGTTGTTATAGACCGTTGTTAACGTTGTTTACCGTTGCTGGAAATTTTTATTGACAGTTGCTAAGTTTTTTTTTTAATAACTGTTGGTAGGGGTCTTTATTAATCGATGCTGTGGGTTGTTTAATAATTCGTTGTTAAGGTTTTTATTTACCGTTTTTTAAGGATTTTTTTATTAGCCGTTACTAAGGGTTGTTATAGATCGTTATTAGGGGTGACCGTTGATAGAGATTTTTTTACTATTGCCGAAGAGAGTTTTTGGACGTTACTAAATAGTTGCTATTGACTAGTGCTAAGGGTTGTTTTTGACCGACGATTGATTTTTTATTGACTGTTTATCGAGGTTTTTATTGGCTGTTGCTAAGTTTTTTTAAATGACTGTTGCTAGGTTCTTTATTGACTATTGCGAAAGAGTGTTTCTCGCCGTTAATAAATAATTGCTATTGATCAGTGCTAAGAGTTGTTCTTGACCGACGATTAGTTTTTTATTGACTGTTGCTATAGGTTGTTATTGACTGTTGCTTAGGGTGGTCCAAATTCTTTTCTGAATTTTCATGCATATCCCCCCAAATTTGTTCGAATCCACAAAAAAATAAATGCGTTTTTTTTAAAGAAAAAGAAATGAAATTTAGAGATTCCGCAAGCCCCATGAAGTTTAACACGTATTTCCCTTGAGAAAAAAAGACGTTTTCTTACATTTTATTTAGAATCGTCGATATTAGGTAATCGAGTTGAAACTCAACAATATTGTTTATAACTCTCTTCACTTAGAGTAACGCTAGAAAGTTGAGCTTTTTTCTGAAATCTTCAGTCTTACTTTGACTTTAAAGTTATGAACAATTAACAAATAAACATCAACAAGAATCATTTTTAAATGGTATTCTATTTTTTCACATTGAACTATTTTTACTCTTTTACTAATGTTTTAAAAGTATTATTATAAACGGCTATCTTACAGTGGATATAAAAGCAAAGGATGGAATAATTAGGAGTAGGTGGGAAGAGTAGGTCTGTAAATGACTTGTGAAATTTTTTTTGAATTACAATACAAAGTTTACTGCAAAGCGTAAAAGAAAAATTTGGAATTGCACACATTTTACTATCAGCCCCCCCTCCTTCCCTGTAAAAAACATGATGTCATCGATGATGATATACATATATAGAGATTAACAAGGCCTCAATCAAAAAATTAATTGAGTATAGCACTTTTATACTTAAATAATTATTTGATTGAAGCCTTTTTAAATTTTTCTTTTACGCTTTGCAATAAACTTCGTGTTGTAATTCAAAACAAAATTTTTACAAATCATTTGCAGACCCACTCCTCCCACCTACTCCTAATTATTCCATCCTTTGTTTTTATCTCTACTGTAAGATAGCTTTTTTGTTTAAATTAATATTTTTCAAACATTAGCAAAAGAGTAAAAATATTTTACTTTGAAAAAATAGAACACTATTTAAAAAATGATTCTTGTTGATGTTCATTTATTACTTGTTCATAAATAAAAAAGTCAAAGCAAAACTGAAGATTTCAGAAAAAAAACCCAACTGCCTGGCATTATTTAAAGATAATATTATGAAAAATAATAATAAATTGTTTAAACAATTATGTTTGTTAACTTGAAATAATTATTACCTCACACTGATTGACAAGTGGACAAAAAGTGGAAAATTTTAGAACAAACCGCAACTTTCTAGCATTATTTAAAGAGAATATTATTAAAAATAATAATAAATTTTTTAATTACGTTTGGTAACTTAAAATAATTATTAACTCACTCTAATTGAAAAGTGAACAAAAAGTGGAAAATTTTAGAAAAAGCCGCAACTTTCTAGCATTATTCTAAGAGAATATTGTTATAAATAATAATAAATTGTGAGAAGTGAAAGTGAAAAGTCGACAAGAAATTAAAAATGTCAGAAGAAACCGCAATTATCTAGCATTATCGTTTATAATATTGGATAATTTATCATTATAATTTTGGCTCTGAAGCCAAAATTACCATCCAATATTATAAACGATTATTTTCATCGAGGGTCAATATAATCCCTCACTATCTAACATTATTATAAGAGAAGATAGTTATAAACATTCATAATTTGTTTAAACAATTATATTTTTTAAATTGCATTAATTATTAAAACACTCTAAGCGAAAAGTGGACAAAAAGTTGAATATTTCAGAACAAAACTGCAACAAAATTACCATCCAATATTATAAACGATTATTTTCATCGAGGGTCAATATAATCCCTCACTATCTAACATTATTATAAGAGAAGATAGTTATAAACATTCATAATTTGTTTAAACAATTATATTTTTTAAATTGCATTAATTATTAAAACACTCTAAGCGAAAAGTGGACAAAAAGTTGAATATTTCAGAACAAAACTGCAACTTTCTAGCATTCAAAGAGAATATTATTAAAAATAATAATAAAGTGTTTAAACAATTATGTTGGTTAACTTAAATTAATTATTACCTCACTCTAATTGAAAAGTGGACAAAAAGTGGAAAATTTTAGAAAAACCGAAACTTTCTAGCATTATTCTAAGAGAATATTGTTATAAGTAATAATAAATTGTTTAGAAAATTATTTCTGTTAACTTTAATTGATTATTGATTCGCTCTAACTGAAAAGTTGAAAATAAGTTGAAAAATTCGGAACAAACCGCGACTTTCTAACTTATTTTTAAGAGAAAATTGCTCTAAACAATAATAAATTGTTTCAATTTATGTAAACATCTAATTATCAGTAGAAAGTAATATTTTATGTATTAAAAACAATTAGTACTAAAAAAACTGCAAAAAAATCATTAGCGCCAAAAACTTGCAAAACCTAATTTTTGACTTTTGGGGTTTCTTTGGGACCCTATAAAACAGACTTATGGGGGGTGATATTTAAAAAGTGATTTTTGATTTGTATTCTATAGCTAATTGTGAAGAGAAATGCTGAGTTTCAACTCGATTCACCTAATATTGAATTCTGAATAAAATGTACAAAAAGGATTTTTTTTCTTAGGGGAAATACGTGTTTGCGAAATCTCTAAATATCATTGGTTTTTTTTTTAATAACGCATTTATTTTTTTCTGGATTCGAATAAATTTGGGGGGGGGGGGTGATATGCATGAAAATTCGAAAGAAAAATTTTGCAATGCATTTTTGGACTACCTTACTGTTGCTGGAGGTTGTTGTTGACTGTTGCTTGAGGTTGTTCTTAACTCTTGCTAGATTTTTTATTGACTGTCGATAGCGATTCTTATTGACTATTGCTAGGTTTGTTTTATTGGCTGTCGATAGAGGTTGTTATTAATCGTTGCTGTAAGTTATTATTGACCATTGCTAGAAGTTTTTATTGATCACTGCGAAACATTGTTATTGACCGTTATTAAGTAGTTCCTAGTGAACAATGCTTCTTCTTGACCGATAATTGATTTTTATTGGCTGTTACTAGGGGTCGTTGTTAACTGTTGCCAAAAGTTGTCATTGATCGTTGCTAGAGAGATGCTATTTGAAGCTGCTAAGGATTGTTATTGAGCATTGCTAATTTTTGATTGACTGTTGTTCGAGGTTGATTTTAATATGGTATGGATTGTTAATATCAGTTGCTAACGGTTGTTGTTTACCGTTGCTAGAAGCTGTTATTGACTGTTGATAGGGGTTGTCATTAATCGATGCTGTAGATTGATTCTGGGCGTTTTTAATGTTTTTTATTTACCATTTTCAAGGGGTTTTTAATTGATCTTTACTAAGTGTTGTTATAGACCGTTACTAAGGGGTTGTTATTGACCATTGCTAATGATTTTTGGTGACTGTTGCTATAGATTTTTATTAACCATTGTGAAAGATTCTTATTGGCCGTTACTGAAAAGTTGCAATTGACCAATGCTGAGAGTTCTTGACCTATGATTGCTTTCTTTGAACTGTTGCTAGGTGGTTATTATTGGCTATTACTAAGGGTTAATAATTTACTCTTACTCAAGGTTGTTATTGTTTTTGGGGTTGTTACTAGAGATTTGTCATTTACAGCCGTTAAGGCTTGTTATGAAGCTAGGTTTCTTATTGCCTGTTGCTCTAGGTGGCTTTTAATCCATGGTATGAATTGTTACTGTCCGTTGTTAAGGGTTATTATTGACCGACAGCGGAAGCTGTTATTGGCCGTTTCTAGGTTTCTTTTACTGTTGCTAGGTTTTTTTATTGACCAATGCTAGGGGTTGTTATTAATGTTGATCTGTGCTAAGTTGTTTTATTCCCTGCTGCTAGAAGTCATTATTGATCAGTGCTAAAAGTTGTAGCAAAGTTGTTTTATTAACTGTTTATTGACAATTAATAAGGAGTTGTCATTGACCATTGCTAAGGAGTTGGTAATTACCGTTACTTTTTTTATTACTAACTGCTGTTAGAGGTTGTTATATAATTATATAATAAGTTGTAAAATAATTCATGCTGTAGGTTGTTGCTGACCACTGCTAAGGATTGTTAATTACTATTTATAGGTGTTATAATGGTGTTTGAATGATCTACTTTTCAAGGGGATTTTTTAACTTAATTGTAAACAGAGGGCAGCATTCAGTAATTAATTATGTTCTTAGAGACTGAACAGAATGTCTGTAACAATGAATTTTCTCTCAAAGGACATTTTCCAGATTGTGGTGGTCTTTATCGGTCGGAGAGTGGCAGAACAGTAGAACACAGTTGGGAACAAAATAGTTGCTGTTTATACAACGATGTTGATGTTCCAACAAAGTTGACGGGAACATCGTGCCACTTCACGAGGCCCCGAGGAGCTTAAACAACCCTTGACGTGGCCAGAAATCCTTTGTTCGCTTGATTACCGAATACTGAGGCAACTGCTCATTAAGTTCGCAAATAGAATAGGCGTTGAGGTCCTTCAGATGAAAGGACACATGAAGTTTCCGGTTTCCCTTAAAATTATACCGTACTGGTTACAAACTAATATCAATTAATTTTACAAGCGAAATTACTATTCTTGATTATTTATTTACCTTTATTATTTGTCTATGCCATTATTAATTTGGTTCAATTACATTAAGAATATCAATTTTAACCAATTTCAAAATTGGATGAATTTTAATATCAAAGAGTCGCATTTAGATGCGTTTAATACTAAAACATCTAAATTCGAAAGAAGATTTTCAATTTGAAACTACTGAGTCAGAAAAAGTTACTGTCAAAAGAATCAATTGTAATGAAATTGGATTGGCAGAGTTAGAAGCCAATTAATGGCCAGATAATAGTTCACTACGTCACACAAAGAATGGCATTTTTTCACTTGCACTAGGTTCAGCTTTTAAGTCAAATAAATGAGCATCATTATCGATGGTTCTAATCGTTCACTGGGGGAATATGGTTACGTCCCATATTCCCCAATACAAATCAATTATTTTTATCAGACATTAATTCATCTAAGACCCAATTAATATAATGTATTTTCGTCCCTTTCAAGTTTCGACCGTTTACCATTCATCCAAATTCAAATTAATCAAAAATGTAATTTTCAAGACCTCTAAAAAGTAAATCTTCTTAGTTATTTATTATTTTTCTAATGAATTGTTATACTGCTCGTTAAACAAGATAAATGCTTTTCCTATTCTCCAGTAATGGACACGAGACCATAAAATATCCTGTCAGAATTAATTCCATCATACAAGTTTCGAAATTCCGAAACGCAAAAGCGATTTCAATTACGATAAGGCCGTAAGAGCTTCTTTACTGCTTCTGGTCTATTTAGATAGCACAGGTATAAAATGTCTGTTTCGCGGACAGGACGTCAGTCCTCGAACATCAACAGGATGAATCATCTCTGTTTATCTCTATTTCTGGTTTTCGTCTACGAACTCGCAGCTTCCTCAGAAGCTGCGTCGACGTGCAACGTCGACGAAAACAAGGCACGATTTTTCAACTTTATTCAGTCAACAAATTATGTCATTCGAAAAATCATTCAGCTAAAAAGCATTTTATTTAACAACACTTAAACATTCCTATGTCAACTCGGAAATTCACATCATTCATGCGGACGTTACCGAAAAAAAAGTGAGTTAAACCATTCTTATATATTAATGTATTTGATGTTGAAATTCTATTAAAAAAATACTTTTTATCTAAAAAACAAATTTAGGGATTGATTATATTAATATTAAAATACTTCCATATAAAAGATGATTTTCATCTGCTAAGAATCTAAAAATTCAATGGCGTTTTTTGATCGATTTTGAATTCGAACGCTTTTAAACTTGGATATACATACTTTTAAACTAAATAACACTTTTTAATTTGAATGTTTTTAACTCGTTTTTAAATTAATTGAGGCTTTCCAATTTCAATTCTATTAATTAAAACATATTTCTGATACTTTTAACAACTTTAAATTTAAAAACACTTTAAATTCCACTTGAAGTATTTACGATAAATTTAAAAACACTTCAAATTCCACTTTTAGTATTTACTTAAAAACTTGTTAGATTTAAACACAATTTGCAAATGTTTTTCAATAACAAGACGTTTTCATTTTAATAGAAACCATCAAAAGCCGAGGTATTATAAAATCCCATCAAAAACGTGACAAAAATGTTCCTTTAGTCAAACACTAAAGGAACTGGGAAAACCTGCAAGAAAGATGGGGATTGTTCAACTGGAAAAAAGAGACCTGGAAATCTTCTAAATTCTATAAGAATATATTTTCCAATAAAACTCAAATAACAGAAGAACTTTAAGTTTAATATATTTTTCAATAAAATGCTTCAAAGTTAGAAGATAAGTTTTTCAAGCCGTTTCTGTTAAAAAGTCTAAACCTAAAGCAGAAAACCAAGATTAGAAGTCGAAAATATGCTAGCAAATAAAATTGTTCACATGGCTCTTAAAATAAAATATTTTTCTGCTTGATCCAAGTAGGCAACAAAAAATAAAACATCTTGTAAATAAAGGAATTCAAAGTTATTCGAAACAGACAATAGGCTTTTTATATAATACCAAAAATGTAATATTTGATCTAAAGTCAAGGTAAGCAGAATTTAAAATTTCCTCTGTTTGAATAAAACACATAGAGTGAAAGTATCTCGGAATTTCGTTTAGGAAAAAAACGTCATCTGTTCGTTTAGGGATCAATGCCAGAACTTCTGCTCACAAGCTGGCCAATAAAACGAAGCAGTTGCGACCCTCTTCATTAACCAATTTGACGCTAATTGATTTTAACTGCAAATCTATGAGTTCCTAAGTCTTTTTACGAGTTTGTTGAATAGTTACGAATAGAGGTGAAAAAAGCACAGAAATACGAGACGAAAAATTTTATAATATAATTTAGGCAATGACATCCTTTTCCACCCTTCTCAAATTTAATGATTTCTTTAAATATTTTTTTTCTTGTAATTTTACATTTAATTATTTAAAAGGAGAAGAATTTGATTAGTGATGCACTCAAGCGAGACCTCATCTTTCAAAATCTTGTCTCGATGTTGTCTTGTCATTATCAAGAATCTTGAAAAAATCATTGAATGACCCTAATCTACATGTTACCATGGTTACCTAAACATTTTCACCCTACTTCATCTTGTCAAAAGCAAGAAGTCTCGAAAAAAAAGACATAAAAAACATTTGACAGTTCAAGAATCTTGGTTAAAAATATTCTCGAAATTTCAAGCGATATGAAGCAAGATGAAGATTTTCTTGTCTTGAGGTGCATCACAAAGTTTGATTTCAATATATTATTCAATATAGGAAATAAATAATTATCTTCTACGACGAATTGATTCGATAATACATCTTTAAACATTGATTTAATAATTAATTTTTAAATATTTTAAAGGACAATGTAAATTTTAATAAAGACTTCTCTAATTATTTTTTCATAAAACAGTGTAATTTTTGTGATACTGCAATAATTTATAACTAATATTGCAATAATAATTACTGAAGCTATTGGACCGGTTAATTATCAATGAGGCATTCTTTGTGCGACCTTAATGAAAAGAAAATCGGTTTTATAAATTGGATCAACTTTTAGCAATGTGCCTGAAAAATTTATGGGAATAAACAATGAGGTCCAACTGGAAACAAAGTTGCAAGTTTGTTTGATTCTGTAGAGGTTTATTTTTAAACAAAACTCGTGCAGCCGTTGGTTGATAAATCGAAATTTATGACTCATAACGGGAACGTAATAATAGAGATTTTTTGAGCTATTATAAGTCGCCAGACAAAAAAATAGAGAAGAAAAAACAAAGATAACAAAAAATCACACTTCTTACAACCAATTTGTGTAACGACCATACTTTACGCAGATTAGTACAAAATGAAAATTTCTTAAAACCCATTTTTCGATAAATTACTGTGTTAATAATTAATAATAATATATTACTTGATATTGGTTGATTTAGAAAAAATTGTTATCTATCTATTTTCAAAGCAATTATTGGAATTTTCGAAAAACTTTGCAGAACAATTGTTCTCAATTGTCATTCATTGTCAGTTTAAAAACTCAAGAGATTTTATCAAAACTTTGATAATTATGTTGACTTTTAAATAATCTAAATAACAATTTTTTAATTATTTCTTCAGATTCAAGACTTTTAGGATTGTCAATTTTTGTAATCCTCCTTATTTTATAATAATTGTTACGCCCCTGTTGGGAAATAATATCCCTTCTTTTCAGAAACTTCTGCTCATACCGAGCAGAAGTTTCAGCCGCCTTTTTATCAATAGGTCATAAGGCGAAAGAACGACGTTTATTTATTGGCACATGCCGATACATATCACTTCTAAAATCAAACTTGCCTCGTATATCTTCCACAAAGTTGAATTTCTCAACTTCCCATTAAAAGACAAAAATAACTTCAACACCAAAATTAAATAAAATTTTTAAAAATCAATACAAAAGATTAAATTAAATTAAAATTAATTTAAATTAACAAAATCATATAAAAGATTTATTAAAAATGATTAGCGCTATCAATTTGTACCAAAAAAAGGAGGATTTTTAGTCAAAAAAATTATGGATGAAAAATAGAAGGATTTTTAGTAAAAAAAATTATGGATGAAAAATAGTTCTATAGTAAAATTTCAATAAATATTACAGAAAACTGAAATTTGACTTTCAATGTTATCGTTTGTTAATACTGACAAAAATTATGACCTTTGTTGCAATAAAACTTATATATATAATGTTATTTTATGTTCAAATTCAAAAATAAATAAAAATAAAAATTGCATCACGACACTGCAGAATTCTGAATAGATTTGCTAGATACAGTATGATCTTGTCATAAAATATTAAGCTGTCTCGAGTGTTTATTTAACCCCAGTTAACCTACACCACCCGAAGAATTATTCGCTGAAAAGTACTCAGGGTCACTCGAAATTAACAGGTCTGTCACTTCGTCGCTAACTTCCACTGCATGACTCTTTTATTTTATTTTTAAACACACAACTCAACACTTCATATTTCCGTTTTCTACCTTCATCTCCAATATTAATTTTTTATTCAATTTTTCGCATTTTTACTTCAAGTTAAGACAATGCAATTTTAAGTTTTGTTAGCACAAATTGTCAATTTTGTTTTGTTATCAATTTTTGTTAGTACAAAAGCTTTAGTGTCAAATTTTTAAAATGCACGTTTCGAAATAATATACTTTTATATAAATAAATAAATAAATAAATAGTGAAAATCATAAAAATAAATCTAAAATTTAAGCAAACTTATAATTTAAAATTTATTAAGAAATAATAAAGCACAAATTAGAAACTGAATAGAAAAAACGTTTCTATCATAAGCAGATGACAAACCTAGAAGAACTTGGACTTTTGGGAGAAATACGATTCGAGGGGTGCAGGCAATAATTAATTGCTAAAATAGCCAGACACGAGGAATCGTTTAGCCCCAGTATGGCACATTGTGTCTCGGGATCCAGTCGGAATGTATGTCTGTGAACGTGAACATAATATACGAGGACAGTTACCATGCCCTGCGATATATTACCCCACCTAAGTGGTCACCCAGAGTTGAAAGCTGGGGTAAAACGGTCCACAACCATAGATATCATGGGGTGCAACCTAGAGTCCATAAACAACCAATGAACGTTCATTTTTTACTAGAGCCCGAAAAAAATTAAAAAACAGAAAATTGCCTTCAAATGTCATAAATTGTTTAACCATTAAATAAATACCACTCAAATTCTTCAAATTTTCAGATCCAAAAGCTTAAAACTTAGAAAAATTTCCAAGTTATTTCCAAGATATTTCAGGAAAAATTTCCATAAAAAAATATGAAACTATCCTCAAATATCATCAATTGTTTAGCCATTATTTTAACCATTAAGCATACCACCCAAATTCTTCAAATTTTCAGATCCAAAAGCTTGAAACTTACAAAAATTTCCAAGTTATTCTAGGAAAAATTTCCACTTAAAAAATAAGAAATTGTCCTCAAATATCATCAATTGTTTAACAATTCAAATTATTTATACCACTCAAATTCTTCAAATTTTTAGATTCAATAGCTTGAAACTTAGAAAAATTTCCAAATTATTCCAGAAAAAATTTCCATAAAAAAAGAATTTCTCCTTAATTATCAATGGTTTAACCAATTATTAAACCATTAATCATAACACCCAAATTCTTTAAATTTTCAGGTACAAAACCTTGAAACTTACAAAAACTTCCAAGTTATTTCCAAATTATTCTAGAAAAAATTTCCATAAAAAAATAAGAAATCATCCTCAAATATCATCAATTATTTAAGCATTAAATAAATATCACTCAAATTCTTAAAAAATTTTATTCGAGAGATGCCACTGAAAAAAAATAGCAAAATTGATAACTAGTTGACTGGTTGGCTAGAAGGATAATTTTTTAGTTAATTTTACTAGAATTTAATTAGCAATCCTAGTTTTAAAAAAACTATTTCAAAACAATTATTACTTTTAAAAACTTTTAAAAAACTTCAGAAGTACTTTAGAAAATACTTTAAAAATACTTTAAAATATTATTTTCAAAGAAATACGTGTTAGGGCAAAGAGGTTTTAAGAGAAGAGAAAGATGCAAAAGTAAAGAGACGGAAGAAAAAATGAATTCCTAGAGAAAGTGGAATTCCATTATATCGAAGAGTGCAATAATTATTTTTTTTTTTTGAAAACGCCTTCCCTGGCGTTAAAGCGAGCGAGCGCTAAGTGCTAGGCGCGTTTTGATGGCACACCGACGCCCGAATCGTCGTAGAATCGCAGTTTATTGTTAAAAGCATCATAAACATCCCAGGACGTCATTACATCCCCTGCTGAGAGTATATCGCATCGATATAAACGTTTTTCGAAATACAGCTCTTTTACCCTGAACCGATAACATAACGTTTTCCACCTCCAAAACTTCGCTTTCAGTTCTTTCCTAAAATCGTACATATAACTATCAAGTAGGGGATCATTATTTGATCTTTGCTTTGCCATGTTCATACGCTTAAACGTTCAAAAAATACCTATTAAAAACCATTAAAAAATGATGTTATTGGACATTTTTCATTAGATTAAGTTTATTCGTAGCGCATTGTTTAAACATATTCTGTACATTTATAACAGCATATTAAGCAAAATACATTATAAAACGTAAAATAGACGTTAAATAAGGTCAAATAGAAAACAAGTATTAACAAAGATCAAGAAATTAATACTTATGAAAACTTGTAAAATTACAAATGTTATTCATCGTAGATCAAGAATTAACTGATATAAAGTACATAAACAAACTATTTTTAAAAATTTCTTGTTCATGATCAAAAAGCAATAAAGTGGTTAGGAAAGGTACTAAATATGGCGGAAAATTTAAATATCTGGCATATTTTCGGTGTACCGTCAGTAATTTCTAGATAAAGCAGATTACGCTTTTATCTGCAAGTTTTCTAGCCTAACCGGGGCCCGACATAGGAATTTCTCATGTTCACAATTTTAAAAATATTTTTATTAAACAGCATAAAAATTAATAAAACAGGTAAAAATTCGTTCTCTAATGTACAAAAATAATTTTTCCTTTCTGTTTTCGTTAATTTACTTCCAAATCAGAAAAAAACACCTTAAAAATAACTAGGATTCTGCTGAGCATGCATCTTAATACATAAGTGGTGAATATAATGTTTTCATACAAAAATATTAAGAGTGGCCCGTCTTAGGCAACTTTCCCCTATACATAAAGATACACCATGATAATAATATTTCGGATATAAACATTAGAATATCCTAGAAATATATTGCAAAAAAAATTTTTATGGGGAAACGAGCCCGATCGATGAGGTTCCCGAAAAAGTGAAGACGTATTTTTTTTTAAAAATCGGTTGATATCTGATGGAGCCTTATTCGCCCTAAAGTTTCCTAATGAATTATCATGAGAAAAACTTAACTTTTTGAAAATACACAATAAATCATAAATCAGAATTATTTGGTAAATCGAAACGTAAAATGACATTTTAAAACAATTGTTGATTGTTTGAACAATATTTACTTATTTAAACACTTTTTTTTAAGTCTACCTGAAATTAGAGCATATTCTGGAAGCTATGAGTTATTTAATAAACATTCAGCACTAATTTATTTATTTTAAAGTTTTATTAATTGTTTAAATAATCTTTTATTGTTGAAACGTAGCTTTCAGAAAGAAATAACTGAAACAAAATAGTTTTTTTCTAATTGCAACCCATTCGATTATTATCAACGATTCTAAAATATTTAAAAAAATATTCTAAAGCGTTTAGAATCTGACATAATTTCAAGCAGACTTCGAGAAAAAAAAATTTCCAAACTAACGACAATTGTTTAAACAATTAGAAGTAGTTTGAAAATATTTTAGAATGGTTGATAATAATCGAATTAGTTGCAATTAGAAAAAAATAATTTGTCCCAGCTATTTCTTTATGAATTAACAACATGAAACATGAACAATGAAACATTGTTTAAACAATTTAGAAAACTTTAAAATAAATAAATTAGTGCTTCATATTTATTAAATAACTCATAGCCGCCAGAATATGCCACAATTGAAAGCTAACTTTGAAAAAAATTGTTTAAATAAATAAACATTGATCAAACAATCAACAATTGTTTTAAAATGTCATATTACGTTTCAGTTTGCCAAATAATTATGATTTATGAGAAAAATGGGCAAACGGAGGGATAAAAGTCAATTTGTAGCAAAACTCTCATTCGTTACTTATGGGGGTGATTTATGGGGCCCTACAAAAAGATCTTAGGCGAGTTCAATTTCAAAATTGATTATTATCTCTTTTTATATTATCTCTTTTCCTGGATGAATTCTTAAGAAAACCATGGTACGCAACTTCCTACTTTATGATAAAATTCGAGTTTTACTGTGGATTTTCAAAAAGTTGAGTTTTCCCCATGATAATTGAATGGGAAACTTCAGGACAAATGAGGCACCATCAATATCAACCGATTTAAAAAAAACACGTGTTCACTTTTTTTCGGGAACTAGTGATGCTTCCTTCATAAGAAAGCAAAAGTAAAAATAAAAGTTCATATTAGCTAGTCGATTTGAAAGTGATACTTTAACCATTTCAGGATTCACAATGAAAAATACTCTCAAAAAATCTGCTCGGACCCCTTCGGGGGCGCAGGCACGTTCTCATCGCGCTTTTTTTTGTAAGATTTTCACATATCTCATGTTTTTTGTCGGGGAAATTGAATTTTTAATTTTTTTAACAAAATTTTTAAGATTAAAACGAAAACCACTTATCCTATCAAAAAAATGTCAACAGAAAATTTGTAGATCTATTTAAGACCAATGATTTTTCCATTGAATATTTTTTTCATATCACACGTTTTTTGGCGGAAAAATTTGAATTTTTAGTTTTTTTTTAAATTCCAAAAGTTATTATTCCAATCTTGTAGAGCTTTCAAAAAGCAATGTTTTTTTCTCTTGCCTTTTTTCATATCGTGCGTTGTTTGGCTTAAAATTTTAATTTTCTTTTGATTTTTTGAATTTTTAAAACGCTAAAGTCTGATAATTTTCATTTTATCGAAAAATGTCATAAGGATAAATTGTGCTTCTTTCTGAGTAATATGAACATCCGTACATACAATTTGTAAACTGCAAAAAAAAGTGGTCTCAAAAATTTGCAAAATGCACTTTTTGAATTTTTATTCAAAATGGCTAGCTAACGAAGTTGACCTTCATTTTAGGACAGTAAAAGAGTATACCAAAGGCCAATCCAATCTGTCAATTCTTTCGAAAGTTATCGTGCTAACAAACAAAAATCTACAGACAGACACATTCGCGAAAACCATTTTTTTTGGCTCAGGGGGTCTCAAAACGTGGACATTTGACAAAAACGGGGGGGTCAGGTTTTACACATATCTAATACCTTCCCTGAGAAGAATGTGAAAAGAAAATAGGGTGCTTTTTTATAAAAATAGGGGAATAAATTATTACATTAAATTCAACCTTTAAATTTCTGCATGAGGTAAAAAGAAACAATCCTTTTAACAGAAATGTTACATTAAAGTTTATTCAGCTCTACATTAAATGTTCCATATTCAGTCCACCAATTTTATAAAAATGCTGTACCATCCTGGTGAACGTTTCGGATAGAAATCCTATCAGAATGAATCCGAGCCATTCCGAGCCAATCTAAAATCTGTATCCGAGACATTCCGAGCTATTCCGAGGCCAATCCAAAGCCTTCAATTCAAATAAGTCCAAAACCATTGAAAATCAATCCGAACTTTTAATTCGAATAAATCCGAACTTTCAATCCGAATGAATCCGAGGCTAATCCGATAAAAGTTTTCAATACGAGAGAAAAGTTTGTTCGGATTAGTTCCGGATTCATTCGGGTTGAAAACTCAGATTGATTCAGATTGAAAACTTGCTTAAATTCATTCGGACTGAAAGTTTGGATTGATTTTCAATGGGTTCGGACTTTCGCTAGGGCAATAATATAAAATTCATATAAAATGCCTTATTTAATAGAATAATTGTTTTCATAACGTAATTTAATTTGTACCTAGTTATTATGCAAAACGAAAAACGACCAGAAATTTTTTGAGACCAGAAAAACCCGGAGATGACAATGAATTTTTTAAATCTTTAGTAAAAAAAATATAACGAATTAAATTATTATACGATTTTTAAGGAAATCGATTAGAAACCCTTTAAATAATAAGTAATAAATAAACCCTTTAAATAAAATTTAATTTTCAATTGTTCAATTTTGAAAGTTTTGATGTTGAAATGTTCAATCTAGAATATTTCCAGATTTTTCATTATTCAGTGTTGAATGAATAGTTCAGAAAACGTATCATTTTCAAAACTAAGTTTTAAGTTTTACAATTTCGAAGGATATGTTTGATTTTTAAAATTTTATTAAAGCTTGTTCATTATTTAGTATCAAATTTAAAAATATTCAGTTTTCAATGCTTATTTAAATATTTCAAGGATTACTTTTTCAAAATATACAGTCAATTTTTATCCTTCTTTAAAGAACTTCATTCATTTTTTTCACACTTTCGTTTATTTATAATTTTTGCATATTTATTGCAAATACAAATATTTTCACATTTTTATATTTGAAATTTAAGACTTAGAATTGATAATTTAAAAACTAAACAATTAAGAATTAAAAAATTCACAGTTATACAATTTCAAATTGAAAAAAATCCGAAAGATCAAATCAAGGTAGAATTATTCAAAAATTGTAGAATTTAAACTTTAAAGAGTTTATAATTTAGGAATTTCCAATTTAAAACGTTCAAAATTTAATCAATTTAAATTTAAATATATTTAAAAAATTGAAGAATTTTTTATTCGAAACGTTCCATTTTCCAAACGTTTTTAATAATGTCGAATTTAAAGTATTTAAAATTTATTAATTATACAACAAATTAAAAAAAAATTCAGCTTAGAAAGCTTAATAGTGAAATTTTTTTAGTTTAACAGTACAAAAATAAAAATTCTTTACTTTCTTGGTCCTCGATTTTTAAAGTGTTTAATTTTAAATGCTTTTTATTTTTAGATTTAGAAATTATCGATGTTTTCATTGAAATTATAAAATTTTGAACACTTTAGATTTTAAATTCTCAATATTGAAGTCTCCAAATCTGAATTAGTAAGAAGTGAGTCAGAATTTACTAATAAGTAAATTTATACTAATTATTAGCTCTATTTCTTTCTACTATTTCTATTTATATCTATTTATATCTATTCTATTTCTACTATTTCTTTTAGCAGTTGCCGACTTTTTACTAAAGTTTTAATCCAAAATGAATAATAATTAGTAGAGATTTTTACTCGAGTAAATTAGTGGCTCACTTTTCACTTATATGCAGATTTTGAGATACTTGCTCTATTTTGAAGGCAACTTAAAATATTGAAATATTAAAATATGCTTAAAAACATCTAAAAATATTGAATCTTATTGGAATTTATTAATTCAGTTCGTATTTAAGGGGAAATACAAGAACAAAAGGGGAAAAAGAGTAAGTATCTTGAAAAAGGGGTAAAAAGGGGAAATCTTTTTAAAAAGAGAGAAAATAGGGGAAAGAGTCTAAAGCATGCCATTTTAAATATTAAATGAAAGATGTTTCTGTTAATAGAAAAGAGGCAGTTAGTATCTGTTACAAAATTTCAATGAAAAAACGCCTTTTTCGACTGGAAAGACGTTTTGCTATGACGGCTTCACCCTTTTCATTTTTGTCGCGACCCTCCGTCGTGTTTCCGACACGCCGAATTTATTTCCTTTTACAGGAGAGATACTTGAATTCATGCAGAAACGAAAACCACGAGTGAAAACTCGACATCTCCACGTGTTGGCAGTTTACGAGCCAAAATTTCGTCGAGACGATTCTTTAATCATTCGTGAATCGTAAAAAAAGAGTTATTAAAGACGGAGCAACATCTCATTTTTAAATTTAATCTTAAAATAGAACCAAATTGAAGTTACATTATAAGAATTTGCTTTACAATCGCAACATAAACTGACTTTAGCTTTATAAATTAAATTCTCAAAAATTTATGTGAAAAAAGAAAATAACTGAAAGTGTTTCAATATAATAAAGTGAAGAGTGTGGGGTTAATGTTGCAGGGAATGACAAAGCAGACAAAAATGAGAAAAAGATAAAAGATGAAAATCGAGAAAGAAGGAACAAAGATGAGTTAGTTTAAGTATGATTTAGCGTGTACGAAGAAATAAAGCAAGAATGAGTGTGGTGTTTTCTGAACATCATTCATCCTATAACTGCCAAATGATACGAGATATGCTTACAACCACAATTTATTTCTTCAAAGTTCAACCTTTCCTACAAAATTTACCTTTTTCCCTAGTAGTGTTTTCCCTATTTATGAAAGCATTCAAAAATTACGATTCTACAGAAACAGAGTAAAGTGTATTACATTTTATTTTATTTTCTCGTGTATTCTATTTAAAACTTTAATTTTCCATGTGAAAATAACTGGCCTTACTCAATTACTAAATTAATTTCACTGTAAGCGACCATTTTAATCATTATATGTGATGGATAACCAATTAAGAAAATTAAAATTCAAAAAAATATTTGTGATGGAATATTTTTATTTCTGACATTTTTCGATGATATTAACTTGGTAACTGTTTTATTTTCACAGTAAATTCAGAATGTCCAAGCGTTGCCCATTAATTTTTTTAACAATCAAAAACAATTGAAAATACGTTAAAAAATATTTATTTGTTTTTGGTTAAAAATGTTGCAGATAAAGTTGATCAATTTTTTGGATCATTTTGAATTCTTCTTGCGAAAACAGGAACTACTTTAAAGTCAAATTATATTTTATAGTTCCAGTAACCAAAGATATTTCTCTTTTCTACAGATCCTATTCAGTTCGGGCCTTGAATATCATGAAAAAAATATTTCTTTGATTCAAGATTTTCTTTTCTCACCGTATCTTTTCATTTCGCCAAAAATGAAAGAGGATC
The DNA here is from genome assembly GCA_037177015.1 of Euceroptres primus. Classification (NCBI taxonomy): domain Eukaryota; kingdom Metazoa; phylum Arthropoda; class Insecta; order Hymenoptera; family Figitidae; genus Euceroptres; species Euceroptres primus. The sequence goes on from JBAGKK010482917.1 coordinate 30,776, forward strand.
GTTATTTATTTTATTAATCAATTTCCCGTGCAATAAAGCAGGGAAAGCCACTTATGGTATTTACAGAATATAAGAAGTGTACCATAAAAAGAAAAAAGAGGAAAAATAGAATAGGGCAAATGAAAAAAAAACTGCTTGTTGGGGGGTAAGAGGGTATAGAAAATCGTGGTGAGAAAGAAAGAAAAGCTCGGGATCTCTACAAGCAACCATGGAAGTCGTAAAGAGGCGGCAAATCTTTTCATTATCGCGCCCCATAAGTGATACGTATATCATAGTAAGCGGCCATTTCGCGAGCATTACCCAGAAGTAACGGGTCCAATCCTGATCACGTAAATTACAACAGTACTTTTGATGCCAACTTTTTAGACGTATGACCTCGGATTAGGCTTTGTATATAAAAAAAGCAGGAAAAAAGGACAAAAAGTTCCTTCGCGGTAAATCAATCTTCTTTCAATAATTATTATTCAATATGGTAAATGTCGCAGTAATAGATACCTTTGTCCCAGTAATCGTTTCACTATAAATCCTATTTTTTAAGCATTGTTGATTATTATTTTCAAGCACTTGATTGTTATTGGTTTTTATCATAAATAATGCTAAAACACATTATTTTCTCTTTACTAAATATTGCTTTAAAGATCGTTTATGGTTATTTCTTTACGTTAGGTAAAAATTTGACGATCACTGGGACCATTACGATTTCTGGGACATCTACTTTATTATAAATTATTGATAAAAGATTATTAAAAGTTGTATTTGAACAATAGAGTGGTCCAAATTATTCTTTTTTGAACTTTCATGCTCTCACCCCCCAAATTTATTTGAATCCACAAAAAAAATGCGTTAAAAAAATAATATTTAGAGGTTCCGCATGCACCATGAAGTTTAACACGCATTTCCCATAAGAAAAAAAGACGCTTTTGTAAATTCTATTCAGAATAGGTGAATCGAGTTGAAACTCAACATTTCTCTTCACAATTAGCTATAGAATACAAACCAAAAATTACTTTTTAAATATAACCCCCATAAGTCTGTTTTATAAGGTCCCAAAAAAACCCTATAAGTGAAAAATTGGGTTTTTGCGAGTTTTTGGCACTAATTACGATTTTTTGCTGTTTTTTTAGTACAAATTGTTTCTTATACATAAAATAGTACTTTCCACTGATAATTAGACGTTTACATAAAGTGTTTAAACAATTTATTATTTTTTATAGCAATTTTCTTTTAGAATAGAGTTAGAAAGTCGCGGTTTTTCAGAATTTTTCAACTTGTTTGAAACTTTTCTGTAAGAGCGAGGCTATAATTAATTAAAGTTAATAGACATAATTGTTTAAACAATTTATTATTACTTATAACAATATTCTCTTAGAATAAAACTAGAAAGTTGCGGTTTTGAAAAAAAATTCCACTTTCTGTCCACTTTTCAATTAAAGTGAGGTAATATTAACTTTAAGTTAACAAGAAAAATTGTTCGAACAATTTATTATTATTTTTAATAATATTCTCTTTGAATAATGCTAGAAAGTTGCGGTTTTTTCTGAAATTTTCAACTTTTTGTCCACTTTACACTTAGAATGAAGTAATAATTAATGCAATTTAGCACACGTAATTGTTTAAATAAATTATTATTGTTTATAACTTTCTTCCACTATATTAATGCTAGATAGTTACGGTTTTTTTTGAAATAATAAATAATAATATAACATAAATAGAAATAATTTATTTCAACAATTATGTTTGTTAAATTGCACTAATTATTAACTTAGTCTAAGCGAAAAGTGGACAAAAAGTTGGATATTTCAGAAAAAAAGCAACATTCTAACATTATTCAAAGAAAATATTATTAAAAATAATAATAAATGTTTAAACATGTTAACATGTTAACTTGAATTAATTATTACCTCACTCTGATTTAAAAGTGGACAAAAAGTTAAAAATTTCAGAAAAAACCACAACTATCTAGTTATCTAGTATTACTACAGGAGAATATAGTTATAAATAATAATAATTTGTTTAAACAATTATTTTTGATACATTGCAATAATTATTAACTCACTCTAAGCGAAATGTGGACAAAAAGTTGAATATTGCAGAAAAAACCAAAACTTTCTAACATTATTCAAAGAGAATATTATTAAAAATAATAATAAATTGTTTAGATAATTATGTTTATTAACTTTCATTAATTATGACCTCACTAAGTGAAAAGTGGACAAAAAGTTAAAAATTTCAAAAAAAATCGCAACTATCTAGCATTAATATAGGAGAAGATATTTATAAACAATAATTATTTGTTTAGAAAATTATTGTTAATAATTTGCATTAATCATTACCTCACTCTAAATGAAAATTGGACAAAAAGTTGAAAATTTCAGAAAGAAAACCGCAATTTTCTAGCATTATCCAAAGAGAAAACCATGAAAAAAAAATAAATTGTTTAAACAATTATGTTTATTAACTTGAAATAATTATTACCTCACTCTAATTTAAAAGTGGACAAAAAGTGGAAATTTTTTTTAAACAGCCGCAACTTTCTAGTATTATTCTCAGAGAATATTGATATAAATAATAATAAATTGTTTGAACAATTATTTCTGATAACCTTAATTGATTATTGACTCGCTCTATCTGAAAGGTTGGAAACAAGTTGAAAAATTCGGAAAAAACCGTGACTTTCTAACTCTATTCTAAGAGAAAATTGCTATAAACAATAAGAAATTGTTTAAACAATTTATGAACTCATATAATTATCAGTAGAAAGTAGTCTCCTATGTATTAGAAACAATTTTTATTTTAAAAAACCGCCAAAAAATCATAATTAGCGCCAAAAACTCGCAAAACCCAACTTTTCACTTATGGGGTTTTTATGGGACCCTATAAAACAGGCTTATAAGGGTGTTATTAAAAAATTAATTTTTGATTAGTATTCTATGGCTAATTTTGAAGAGAAATGTTGAGTTTCAACTCGATTTACCTAATATTGACGATTCTGAATAAAATTTACAAAAACGCCTTTTTTTCTTATGGGAAATACGTGTTAAACTTCATGGGGCTTGCGGAACCTCTAAATATAATTTAAAAAAAAACATATTTATTTTTTTGTGGATTTGACAAAATTTGGGGGGTGAGAGCATGAAAATCGAAAAAAAATTTCCAATGCATTTTTGGACCACCCTATTGAACAATGATATATCGTCAAGAAAAAACTGTCTTTATAAATCTAAATTAGTAGTTTTTTACTTTAAAAAATAGTTTATTGGCATTCAGTTAAAAATTCACTGATTTTCAGTCAAACAAGTTACTGAAATTGCAGTGAACGAGAAATTAATTGATTTTTCAGTCAGGAACATAACCTCAAAGTGAGGTTTGTCTGAAAAATTAGTGAATTTTGACTAAAATTTTAGTTAAATTTTCACTAAATGAATCAGTGAAATTTTAGTTAAATTTTTAATAAATGAATCACTTATTGATTCTAAATCAATTATTTTTAACTGATTCAGATTTAGAGAGAAGACTACTAATTTAATCAGTAAGTACCTAATTCACTTATTAAGTGAATTAGTTTTTAATTACTAGTTATATACTTACTGCTAATTTTATTTACTTACGTACTAATTCACTTAGTAAGTACTAATAATTCATTTAGTAGGGCATACTAAATGAATTAGTAATTATTTACTTAGTACTAATTTTACTTAATTACTCACAAACTTACTAATTCATTTAGTAAGTCATACTAAATGGATTAATAATTACTTACATACTACTAATTTTACTTACTTATTTACTACTTCACTTAGTAAGTACTACTAATTCATTTAGTAAGGCATACTAAATGAATTAATAATTATTTACTTACTAAATTCACTTAGTACGTACTACTAATTCTTTTAGTAAGTCTTACTGAGTAAATTTGTAGTTTCCTACTAAAAAATTAGTAGAAATTCTTACTAAAGCAATTGGTAAACGATTCGGCACTATTTAATTGCTGGAAAATTATTAGTAGAATAATTTATTCTTAGCAGAATACATTAGTAGGAAAATACTGATTCAGATTTAGAGTAGAAACTTCGTTAAAACCATTTGCAAAATTATCATTTATTCAAAATTCAATTTCAACTGTTGCAATCTTCCTTTAAAATTTATTTCTACTTTCTCGATAGTAAGAGTTGTATAAGGCAGGATTTGATCATTCCTCGAGTCCGTTCCATTAAGGGAGAATAAAGAAACCTTCCAAGTAGAAAGAATCGTTTCTCAGCTTATCAGAGGTGCCTTAAAATGGGTTTTACGCGAATATAACGAGAGACTAAGTATTGATCGAATGGTATCGAAAAGTTGAGAACCCTTCATGTATAAACCGGGGTTGAAGATCGTTAAGTGTTCGGCAGGGGCCATTTAGGGCCGGTAAAATGATACAGGATCGCGTACGTATCCCATAAGTTTTGCCTTTTCCTGCCTTTACGGCTCAAAATTACGGCCTTATCCCCTTCTCCCATTTATGACCGACGGCGACGCGACGCTGCGCCCTCCCCCCCTCCCGAATACCTTATCACCAGACACAATGAGATTTTAAAGCCTGCGGACACTGAACTTCATATCAAAGAAATATTTTTGTCCTCGTTTCCATCTTCTATAACTACCTAAGATGGAATTTCAAATTTTTTCTTGTGGAGAAATTCAAAAGGATATGAGAAGTTTCTCTTTTGAAATATATACAGTCTATTCCACAGCGTGCTTGCAAAATCTGAATTAGTAGTTTTCCACTAATGAAAGACTGTCGAATCGTTTACCAATTGCTTTAGTAAACATTTCTATACTAATTTTAAGTATAAAACTTCTAATTCACTTAGTATAGGGTTTACCACATGACTCAGTAAGCCATACTAAGTGAAGTAATAGTTTTCTACTGTGATTAAGTAGTTTTCAAATAAACATTAGTAGTTTTCGACTAAAAATTAGTAGTTTTCGACTAGAAATTAGTAGTTTTCTATTAAAAATTAGTAAAAATGCTTACTAAAGCAATTGGTAAAAGATTCGGCACTATTTCATTTTTAGAAGTCTATTAAATTCAGATTTAGAGAGCATTGTCTCTTTTCTCTAAATCGGATTTGGTCAAAAATTACTAATTAAAATAAGGATAAGTCGTTCGCTAACTACTTTAGTAAGGATTTCTACTAATAATTAGTAAAAAAAAAAACTACTAACTCATAGGCAAATTCTATTCATTCAATTGATACTACTAAATCAATTAGTAGAATTCGACTAATACAAATAATAACCAATTTCAACTAAAACATTCAGTATTACTGATGGAATTAATAGAATTTTACTATGCATTGTTATTTTATTACTAATTATTATTAATACTGTTCAATAAAGCAATTGCACCAAAAAAAAAGTAAAGTTAACTAGTTCGATGATTGACTAGGGGGATTACTAGTTTTTCTGATTGGTTAAAGTAACTGAAAATTTTAGTTGATTTAACTAAAATATTTAATTGATTTCACTAGTTTTTTAGGTAATTTTACTAGAATTAACTAGTAATCCCACTTTTTTTTCGGGACTAGTGGAAAAGTTCTCCTTATTTCAATTAGTAATTTTTGACTAATTTCGAGTTAAAGAAAAGAGACAATACTCTCTAAATGTGAATTAATAGACTTATAAAAATGAAATAGAGCTGAATTTTTTACTAATTGCTTTAGTAAGTATTTCTATTAATTGCTTTAATAAGTATTTCTACTCATTTTTAGTAGAAACTACTAATTTTTAGTAGAAAACTACTAAATCAGTTTTTTTTTTATTACAGAGGAGGTGGAAATGCATTTAGGCACATCATAAAAACAGACTACTAATTTCCACTAAAAATGACTAACTTTTAGTAGAAGTTTGTACTCTTTAAATCTGATGTAGTCAATTTTGACTACTGAAGTCAAATTTAGTACTGTGACTAAAGTGAATTACACTCGAGCCCCGGTTTATTTACCCCCGGTATACCAGTTCCAGGAATTCTCACCGATGGTGAGGGGTCCAAGGGGACGAAAAAGCTGAGCTCGAAGCTCAGTGGAGTTGCGCAAGTATCGTAGCAACAAAGCGGGCAGTAGTCTAAGTGAATAATTCCGTCAGTTCGCTTCAGTTCGTTTTCAGTGTTTTGGTTATGCGTTATGTATAATAATTAATAAATCATAGCTAAATAAAATTTAAAATTAAAGTAAACGTTAAATTAAACTTATATTTTAAAAAAATTGTTCACTTGTGACAAAAATCAAACAAAAATAGTTCATACCCGAAACCCCTGGTAAACCGAGGCACCAGTGTCGTAGCATTTCACTATGAATTAGTCATTATTGACTAAAAATTAGTAAAAAAATAAGTACTAAATCATTTGGAAAACGAATAGGCACTTTTTCATTAGTCAAAGGTGACTAATTCAGACTTAAAGAATAGTTTAAAAGACTAATTAGAAGACTCCTAATTTCTACTAAAACTTAGTAATTTTCAGCAGAAATTAGTAGTGTTCTACTTTCATAATTAAAAATTAGTAAATATGCTTACTATACCAAATGGTAAACGATTTCGCATTATTTCATTAGTAAAAAACTATCAATTTAGATTCAAAAAGTTCATCGACATTTTTTAGATAATTTTAGGTACAGAAAAAATAGAAATTACTTCCAATTTTCTGTCGTTTATTATTTCAGTCGCTTGGAGCAAAATGGTCAGAAGCTGCTAAACAATTATGGGCTTAATCTGAAAAAACCAGCTTTTGATCTAAAAATGGATCACTGGTTTCAAAGATATTGACTAAAATAGGAAATTATGAGGATTCATTAGATGAGGAATCTACAAAAAATAGAGATTCTTTAATTTTTTTGTAGTGGAGTGCAAAATCACCCTAATGGACCCTTCTCCTTTCCGAAAAACTATAAAGAGGGAATTTTCAAGACGATAACGATACCCTTAGCAATTCATACGCTTATAAACTCAAGCAATTCTGGTCGTTAAATTTACACGTATTACAATTGCAAATTATCAATATTAGGGATCTCCAAATGAATAATATAAATAATATATAAATCCTTATTGTGATTTATGCAATCGAGGTTCTTAATTTGCAAGATGAATAACTGTTTAATTCCTAAACAAAATAACTATCATTAAAAACGTATTTCAAAAATTGTAAAATATAGTATATTTTCTATTTTCCTGAATTTTATAAATGAATATAAAACATTTGATTCATTTTCAGCTTGACAAAACAATATCCTGAATTTTTTAAGTGAATCGTGATATGGGGCATTATTTCCTTCAACTGCCCCAAACCAAAAATCAATCGGGCTCGATCGAACTGAAACTTGGGTAAAGTGCCGTTCTATTCGATAGTAGTTTATGGAAAAAAATTTTGTCGTTGGGAACACATATTTACCGATAGGAAAGGGGTGTAATTTTTTAGTTTTATACGAATACCATCTATTTCAATGATTAATAACTCTGTTAATATCAATAAAATCAATTTTCTACCTCTACAATTTCAATAGGGGGTTTCACGCTCTTTGGATTGATCATACGTATTTTTTGGAAAGATAAGTATTTAATCTTCGAAAATCAAAATAAAAAATAAATACGATTTTTTTCGAATTTGAGGTATTTTTTTTTCTTTTCTTTTTGACCAGAAAGGAAGCTCAAATTGTTGCCTTTACGCATCTATAGGTTTAAAAATCGACACATTGTTATTTATTTTTGAAAATAAGCGTTTTGTAAGTTTTTTGCGGTTATGATTTTTTTCAATGATTTATGACTCATTTAAAATCAATTTAAAAAAATGTTCTCTCTACAGCTTCGATAGGGTTTGCCATGCCCTTTCTTCTGATCATAAGCAATTTTCTTAAAAATAAATGTTTGACCTTTAAAAATGAAGATTAAAACAATTATGTCTTCAACAAATGCTTTGACCTTCATTTTTAAAGGTCAGACATTTATTTTTTCAAAAAATGCGTATGATCATTGGAAAGGGCGTGAAAACCCGTATTGAAATTGTACAGGTAAAAATTGAGTTTATTGATATTAATAGAGTTATAAATCATCGAAATAGATAGTATCCGTATAAAACTAAAAAATGACACACCCTCCCTATCGTTAAATATGTGTCCCAACAACAAAATTTTTTTCCATAAACTACCATCTAATAGAACTGCACCTTATCCAGGTTTGAGGCCGATCGTTTTTTTGGGGTTGGGACAGTTGAGAAATAATGCCCCATATATTGAAAGCCATGTCGAGTTTTTCATTGAACCACCAAATAAAATTATAAATATTCTTTAATTGACTTTAGGGCCTACAGATCCTTTCCCACTACAATAAACGAAAGTTTCTCAACTAAAAAGCAGTTTTGTCATAAAAAAAAGAAAAGTACAATTTTTGACAGAGACAATTTTGAAAATCGATATAAAAACAGGAATGAAGAAAAACAACGTCGTGAATAATGAATATACTTAAGTTCATCCCCTTAACATACTTAAAGTTAAGTTGGAGGGTCGACTTATGAAAAACCCATTCGTATTCTTGACGAGAGAGCCGGTGAGCCCTGGGCACAGATCTTTGGGATGTCAGTCTGATCCCTGTGCGTTTCTTGGTATTTTTCCCCCCTTCTACTTTGCTCTACCTTCATAGTTTTCTAGCTTTTGCGTTATTCTCTTCGTGGTTAGCCTCGCCAAGATTTCCCGTGTGTCTTCCACGCGCGATATCGCACGCACAAGGAAAGGAGAACTTTAATCTACGCGAAAATACGTGAGATGTTTACGATTGAGATGCATAAAGAAATCCCTCCCCCGCCTGCTCCCTAACACTGTCCCTATCACCATCATCTTATCTTATTCATCGCATAGTTATTTGCTTCCTTCATTTTCTCGCCTGCTAACCTCATTTCTGAACAATGAAAAAATATTAAATGAAAAACAGTTTAATAAATTTTGTAATGACTTACATATATTATTCTGCACGACCTTTTAATTTTTACATTTAATAATTATAAAATAAACAATCAAAATTTAAATGTGAGCAAATCATGAAGAAATGAGTTTTATGAAAAAGATATGGTGGATTCCATATCATTTTATTACAAAAATTTTCGTGAGCAACTGGGATTGGGCTGTAACTTGGCACATTTTTTCCTTTCGTAGTGACAAATAACCCCTCCAAGTATTTTTTGAAGATTCAAAAAATTGACGGAGATATGGGATTTTGAACCACTTTTTTTTGCCTGAAAATTCCGTATCTTTGGTTCTGATTGACCGATTTTCATTTTTAAAGGCGAAAATTAGGTGTTTAGTAAGAATTTTTCAGTGTAAAGAAGGTCCCAAAAAAACAACAAATTAAAAATATGTAATTGGAAAAGTTTTGGACCTTATATGGTCCCTTTTCAAGCCATCTAAAAGTAATAATTTATTAAAAACAACAACTTTAGTCTAAAAACATAAATACAAAAAAATGATTAAATGAAATCTGTCATGTAGAAACCTAAGCTGTTGGATGATGTCGAAAATTTCACAATGGACATCCCTAATCTCAATATTTAAAATTTTAATTTTGACAGATTTAGAGAGTCTATTAATTCTAAGTTTGTTGAACGGATCATAAAATCTAAGATTTTCAAAAATGTTTTGGTTATCTAAATGAGGTGGAAATTATGTGTATTAAAATTTACTTTCACATGAAAAAAAACTACGACAAAAAATTGAAAATTTGTTGCTAAAATCAAAAATGAAAAACGCTATCCTGAAAAAAGGCACATCTCATTTTTTCTTACCAAAGGAAGGTCTAAGTATGCTTTATAAGTTCTGCAAGTTTCGTCGTGGGACCGCCAGTAGTTTAGGAGAAAAAAATCAAAGGTAATGCCTTACACGACGCAGCGCGTACGCTTGCATCGTCTTCATTTGTCCAAAAAACTTTTTTTTTGCTAGAGGGAAAAGTACTGCCTTAATCTTCTACATTTCCATTAAAAAATTCACCCCAAATCTTAGCTTAATCGTTTGGTAATCTTTGGTGGCTCAACAGCCTTGAAATTCCCATAAGATTAACATGAGAAAATGTGGGTTTTCGGTAAAATGCGATTCATGGTTCAGAGTTTGAAATAAGCATGCCGGAGATTATCAGCATTTTTAGAGAAGACTCTAACAAATAATTACTGCTACATTACTTTTAATTTTTACCCAATTACCCTTCCAGTTCCCTCATATGGTGTCCTGAAAATGACCCAAAAAATCGAAATTGACAATTTTGCATGAAACTGACACTCATGAGCACAAGAGATATGTTTTTAATCATTTGTTAACTAATTTTCAATTGTTTGAACAACTTTAATTTGCTTAAATAATTGTTTTTACGCACCAACTCATTGAAAATTTTTTTTATGATTGATGGCACAGTTAGCCATTGTTAAATGTATTAATTTTTATTTTAAACAATCTTCAAATGTTTAAACAATTGATTATTAATAATTTGTAACTTTTAAAGAAAAAGTGGTAGAAAAGTCTAGTTTTTGTTTGAATTTCATCAAATATATCGCTTTTCATTGAATATTCACGTTATTCTGATGTTACGACCCCAATATTTATTTTCATTTTTTATTTTAGCAACAAATTTTCAATTTTTTTCGTTTTTTTTCGCTTGAAAGTATACTTTAATACAAATCATTTTCGCTTTTAAAAATTAAAATCTGCCAAATAGAACCGAAGATATGAAATTTTCAAAAAAAAAAGTTGAGAAAAATGTCAAAATCCCATATCTTCGCCAATTTTTTGAATTTTCAGAAAATATTTGGAGGCGTTATTTGTTACTACCAAAGAAAAAATGTAGACACTGCCAGTTGGTCACGAAAATTTTTGTGATGAAATGACATGGAATCCATTATATTTACCAATGCAAATTTTTACATTTTCAAGAAATACGGGTTTTGCTTTCAAACGTAATATTTTCGTAATAACTGAAAATTTTGAAACTGTAATGATTTCAAAATTGAAAAGGCTATAAGGTAATCTGAAAGCAAAATTGCACATGTAAATAGAAAGAATTACTTTTTCTTGTAATTTATTTTCAGTAGACCTTATATAAACAAACATTAACAATTATGAATTCTGATACTTTCAGTACGAAAATTCATAATTGTAAACGTTTGTTTATGTAAGGTCTACTGAAAATAAATTACAAAAAAAGTAATTTATTCTGCGTTTATATGTGCAATTTTTCTTTTGTTCATTACATTTGTTTCAAAACTTGTAGGATCACAATTTGCGAGAACGGTGAGTCGTTGACCACATTTCTTGGAGTATAGTAATGTGAATTAGTAGAAAAAGAATTTTTTCAACGCAAAAACGCCAAAATATTGCTTCTGCTTATTATAATTGTTTATAAAAATGGATGAGTTTAATTTTTCACAACAATGTGTCGTTGACTACGATTCTTGAAGTATTTTGAAGTGGTTTAGTGGAAAATAGTATATTTCGATACAAGATGCTAAACGGGCGGTTTGCTCACTACGAGCTTGCTACACTACATGTTCGGATAAATAGGAATTATGATATATGGCAATTCGGATAAACCAAAATTATGGAAAATAAACATTCGAATAAATAGAGATTATGGCGAATGGCAATTCGAATAAATAAAAATCATGGAAAATGATTATTCGGTAACATGAATATTGGTCAAATGAAAATTATGATAAGTGAATTTTTCCTTGATTGTAATTTACAGTTTCTAAAATCGTGTAAAGCAAATAACATGAAAAAGCCTATGATTTTCATTTTAAAAAATTTGTTAAAAAAATTAAAATCGTTTAAAACAATAATAATTTTTTAAGATTTATAATTTTTTGCATTCTACACTCATATTTATGAAGATTTGTATAAGTTTTTGCAACGAAGAAAATTTGTTCCACTGTAAAATTCCAACCTGTTAATTTATTTACTTAATTTGTTTTTTAAAATGAAACCGATTGTTATGCACATTATTTTTGTTCCAGGAGTACCCCAGCATTGTTTTAAAACAATTTATGCTGTATTACATACGTTTGACGGTACAAAAAAATGATTTTCTACAAAATCACGGTTTTTGTCACACTTTGTCGTAAACAAATAAATATAAACAAACAAAAAACGAAAAAGCGACTGGACAGTTCCCTTAGAAATTTAATTTACTTTAATTTTAAAAAAAAACTTTGAAATCCGACCAAAATTAAAGGCTGGACACTTTTTTGAACAGTAGATTCCAGATTGGATCCACTGTGCGTGGAGAGCTATTGATTTTTATAAAATTTTACTAAAAGTTACTTTAAATCTCTTGGGTCATTCCAGAATAGATCGTCTGATAGCCGTTGCGACCTATTTTCGAAAAAATTTTAACGATATATATGGTTTCTGGGTGTTATTAGGATTAAATTTTCCTATTTATATAGCTGATATCTTGTACTTTTCACAAAAATCGTTTTTAAATGTGAATGAGTTGGATGAAAATGGCGCATGCACCGCATTACAAAATTTTCTTTATTTAAGTGAATATACAAAATAATTTAATGATTTAAAAAAAGATATTGCGACCCAAGAATGATATTTTCATGAGATACCAATATTTTTTATTTAAATTTTTTTTTATATTAAAAAAGGGTTTAAAATAGATCAAAAAAGCACCAAATTTTGGCATATTTAACCGTGGATTTCTCCCGTATTACTACTTCGAATATATTAAATTTACTTTTATATGAAAATTATATTCCTAAAATTAATAAATTAATGCAGATCTTTACAGAAAAATTTGATGGCACCTACTTAGTAATCAATTTATTTCACTTTAAAAATTATGCAAGGTTAACCCCATTATAACCTGCACGATACGTAAACATAATATTTTTTAATTAAGAAGAGAAAAACCTAATTTGATAGGGTAACTTCAGTTCTATTGTGTTTACGTATCGTGCAGGTTAAAATGGGATTAACCTTGTACGATTTTTAAAGTAACATAAATTGATAACCAAGCAAGGTCCCACCAAATTTTTGCATTGGAGGTGTACATAACAACAAGACATGACATATTCTGTAAGTTTGAGTTGTTTTAATTTTTCTTCTTAGGAGATATGAAGAAAAGAAAAAGGCACATTTGAATGAAGCTTGAATTTTCAAGACCAAGTTTTGAGCTTGAAGGTACGTAATTCTTTAAAGATCTGCATTAATTTATTAATTTTAGGGACATAACTTTCATATAAAAGTAAGTTTAATATATTCTAAATACTCTCTGAATCTGAATCAGTCAAAATTTTCACTGATTTCATTCAGTTACCCATTTCTAACTAATTTATCAGTGAATTTTGACTGAATTTCAGTGAAATTGACTTATGAAAAATTCACTCATGAATTATCTAGAAACGTGTCACTGAATGAAATCAGTAAAAATTTTAACTGATTCGGATTTAAAGAGTAGTATTACGAGAGAAATCCACGATTAAATGTGCCAAAAATTAGTGTTTTTTGGCAGGGATCCGAACGAAATCAAGGGTCATTTTTTGATATTTTTCAATTATTTCTATAAATTCAGAATAATTTGGCGAAATATTCAGCTAAATACGAGCAAGTACTGATATATTATAAAACCACCGAGGCAGAACCTCTAGATTATGAGTTATTTTAGTTTTATACAGAAAAGAACGAAAAGAAACGTAACGAAAGTTTCGTTACGTTTCTTTTCGTTTCTGTCGACGTAAAACTTTGATGACACACAACTTCGACACTTGAACTCGATGGTTCTATAATATTGCAGCACTTTCTCAAACTCAACTGAATATTTAGCCAAACTATTTTGAATTGGTAAGATTAATTGGAAAATATCGAAAAATGGCCCTTAATTTCGTCCGCTCTAAATCTGAATTAGTGAAAAGTGCATCACTAATTTACTTTAGTGAAAAGTTCTACTAATTATTAATAGTTTTTGACTAAAGCTTTAGTGAAAAGTTGAAAACTACTAAAAAAATTCAATCATTAAATTATTTTGTATATTGACTTAAACAAAGCGAATTTCGTAATATGGGGTATGCGCCATTTTCATCCAACTCATCAACATTTGAAAACAATTTTTATGAAAAGAAAAAGATATCAGTCTATATAAATAGGAAAATTTAATCTTAGTAACACCCAGGAACAATATACATCGTTAATTTTTTTTTTGAAAATAGGTCGCAACGGCTATCATACGATCTCTTCTGGAATGACCCGCTCATATTACGACTATCATTTTACCATTGAGAAATTCTAAAGTTGCTTTTTGTTCGCTTTTGCATGCCTCCTGGCCCACCGTACAGTGCAAAAAATGTAGTGCAGTGCAAAAAATGGCTAAGATTTCTTAAACTTGGCTGAAAATTCGACGAAGTGAAATTAACTTCCTAAGAGAAAGAGATTTGTGATGAGTGGGAGATGGAGGTTTAAATTCTAGGCCCTCCTACGACTAAACCCTCGAGCAACTTTACGTTTCGTGGCTCAATCAAACTTCCTGGGGGGTTTTCAGAAGTAGATAGCGAGTCCTTCTGGAATACTGCAGGATCGTCGCTTAATTCAACAGATCGCATGGACCCCCTGTAGACTGAGCTACTCCACCCCTGCGAAACGAAATCGTGGGGGTAGTAATCGCTCGTCGTTAAGGGGCGACGCACAATGCGTGCCAGGACGTGATTCCATGATACCACCCCCATTGTCTTTCGAATCTAGCCTCTCTGCCCCCTACCCTTATCTCTTTTCTAGGGTTATGTCCATGACGACTGACTGCGATTTAACCTCTGCGGTTTGGCACGCTCAAACGCATCCGTTGTTGAGTCCTTTTCAAAATCTCGTCCTGGCGTCCTTCATTCTGAAGGACCTCAGTTATGGTGGTCTCGATTTTATGGAAGTCTGCTTGACATCATGCGTAAAAAATAATATAAAAGAAAAACAAGGAAGGAAAGGCAGAAAAAAATAAAAATGGGAAGAATTGGAAGGAAGTCTTAAGAGAAATTGCTCATCGAAGCAAGAGTCTTCTTGTTTCTCAGTCATTATAAAATCCTTTCAAAGTTAGGCAATTTTTGTTCCTTCTTTGAAAAACCAACCCTTCAAGCTGAGTATAAAGTATGAAGCGACTATCTTTCGTTATATACACGAATTCTTTTATTTTTGATATTATTAGTGCCTATCAAATCTTTTATGTATGAAATAAAAAAATAATAAAATGCAATTCATACAATTTACAATTGAAATGGATTTTAATGCTTCTTCTTTAATTTAAAGTTCTTATAACGAAAATTTTATGATTTTCGCACGTTTCCTTCAAATCTTTACAGAGAAAAGAAGTCTAGTTTTTGTTACAGCTTGTTTTTCGTCTCCAGATATAAGGCATAAATCTGCCCTTCTCCCTCAGGGCTTAAAATTATTACAAATTGAATCAGGCCCACTTTTTGGGCTCGAAACTAGACTTTTTTTTGGGTAATGTATGCAATCAAACAAATAGTAAAACAAATAAAATGCAATTCATATCATTCATAATCCAACACAGTGAATTCAGAATATTAAAGCCTTGCATATCAATTTTTTTAACAATTGAAAACAATTGGAAAAACCGCTGCCAAGTGTTTCCACGTTGGGGTGGATCTTAATTGTGTTAATTTCATAAATATTGTGCTTCGTCATAAAGGTTTTTTAAAACAATTCTTTAATTTAGTTAATTAAGTTAATTAATGACGATATTTAAAATTTTTTGAATTATTAAATAATCTTTTTATTTAATAATTCAAAAGAATTTTAAATATCGTAATTTTGGATTATAGAATAGAAAAGTTACGAAATAAAAAAAGGTTTGTAATAGCTGAATTGATTCCTCTCGTCAAAAGGAACAAATTTGGTATACTTACAATATTGCTATATTCGCAAAATTTAAAAATTTTCTGATACAAACGTAAAAAACCTTCTAATTATATCTATGATAACTGTCGTTGTTTGTCGTAAAAGGTTTTATAATAGTTTTAAAGTTTTAAAGAGGGACCATGGATTCGTCTTGTCAAAAGAAATAAATTACCTTCAATATTGCTATCTTCCTAAAGTTAAAAAAATGTTTACTTATAATTGCAAAAATTTTTAAATTTTAGATAAGGAAATTTTTTGTTTGGAGATGATTAAAAACATTCTATTGATTTTTATCAACTAAATACCACCCCATTTTGAAAAAAAATGTATTGGAAGAGTTTTATTACTTAAGAAACAGTGACAACAGTTACAATGTTTCCTTTATGAGGAAGCAATACATAGAAAAAATATTCATTTGTTTTTGGATAAAACTGTTGTAGATCAAATTGATTCATTTTTTAGATAATTTACCTTCCTATTTACTATGAAATGGAGTTTAATGCTTCTTCTTTATTTAAAATTTCTCTAACCGAAATTTCCGGATTTTTACACGGTTCTTTCAAAAATTTCAAAACTTTCTTTATAAAGCAAGATTCCCTAATTTTCTTAGAGATTTTAATTTTTATTTTCATTACTTTTATTAATAAGAAACATCACGACTAGACAAATTAAAAATTATCGGAAACGAGAAAACAGAGAAGGAGAAAAGAAGATGAGGTTTTTATGTCGCCTTCACCTTCTTTTATCCTTCTCTGTTTTTCTTGTTTCTGATGGTCTTTTATTTGCCTAAATTTAGTCGTAGTGTCCCTTAATATTAAATTCTGGACGTGACTTTTTTTATCTTACAGTGAAATTTACAATCTATATCAAAGAAGAATAAATAAAAGGAAAGAAGAGTTTGTTAGTGACGTTTTAATAAATACCTACATAATTCCTTTTTGGCCTAATTAATCACTGTTATTAATCCTCAAGCCAAGATGGTTTTGGTAAAAATATGACGCGTTTAGAACCCAAAATTAATCACAGTGATTTAATAGGCCAAAAATGAATTAATTAAGAATAAATAAATTAGGTGGCAACAATCTATTCCAAAGAACAATAAGGAAATTAGGTGGTGGTCGTTAAATTTCGGTCTGTTGATTTATAGGTTAATTGATCATTTGAATTTTTATTGATATCACTATTAAAGTCTTCCTATAACTTCTTGCCTTTTTCGAATGCTTTTTTTAAAACTATTTTATCAAAATTTGTAAAAATTTATGAAAAGAAAATCCATCCTTATTTTACTTTCATTTAAGAATTTAAATTCCAAAATATACACATGGTACTAAAAATTTTAAACCGTATATTAGTAGTATTTGTCACTAAATGCTACACAAAAAAGTTACAGCCCCGAACCGCAAGCGGAAATCGCTCCTTTTCACCCTTAACCCAAAAAAATAACCTAATTGCAATGCCCAAAATTTTATGATAGTTTATTAATAGTAGTATTTGATAACAAAAGATGAAAAAAAGTTGCATTCCTCTAACACAAGTGGAAGTCACCTTTTTTCATCCATAAACCTAAAAAAGACTTTAGGATGAAAAAGAGGTGACTCTTACAGAATTTAGAACAAATGGAACTTTTTTAAAGTTCTTTTCGGTGTTAAATTCCACTATAATCCACTATTTAATTTTGGTTTTTGAAATTAGGGCAGTTTCTAGGTTAAAAATGAAAAGGGATGAATTTTGGTTCCGCCAGGGGTTATCATTTAGTATCAAAAGATGTAACCCCTTCTAACGAGGGGTTAAGTACTTAAAATTTTTGTGTACAATCAACTCCAATTCAGGAATTAATTACACTAATTCCCATCAATTCCACTATGTAATTCCAATCAATTCCAAATTCCAAATAATTCCAAGCACTTCCATGAATTCCGGTAATTCCATAGTAATTACAGTAATTCCACAAGCACTTTCATAAATTCCGAATTAATAACAAGCTCTTTTTAGTCTTAATTTAAAAAAAAAACGAATTCAAAATGTGAGATGCAATGCGGAAATTCCATAGAAATTCCTAATTAATTCTATATAATTCCAGATAATTTCAGAAATTCCTTGTTAATTCACATACTTCCTTATTAGTTTCAGGAATTCCGAGAATTTCAATAGTTCCATTTTAAATTCCATAGTAATTCTGACCACTTGTACAACTAATTACACAGTTATTAACCCCTCGGTTTCTAGTGAATTTTTCACTAAAAAAAATGTGCGGTTAAAATAACCAGAATTCTGGTTAAATATGCCCTTACTATTTTTGCTGATTAATGTAACCAGAATTCTGGTTGATCTAACAAGAATTTAACTAGAATTCTGATTATTTTAAACAGAATTTGCTGGTTGGTTTATTCGAAATTTAACTGGAATTCCGGTCATGATAAACAGAATTTCTGGTGACTATTTTTTTTGAGTGTTTAAATCTAACACTCAAAACAATGTGCGGTTTAAATAAGAAGAATTCTGGTTAAATATGCCCTTCTTTTTTTTGTTGATTAATGTAACCAGAATTCTAGCTGGTCTAACAAGAATTTAACTAGAATTCTGATTATTTTAAACAAAATTTTCTGGTTGGTTTAATCAAAATTTAATTGGAATTCCGGTCACGATAAACAGAATTTCTGGTAACTATTTTTTTTTAGTGTTTAAATCTAACACTAAAAAAAATGTGCGGATAAAATAACCAGAATTCTGGTGAAATATGCCCTTACTATTTTTGCTGATTAATGTAACCAGAATTCTGTTTGATCTAACAAGAATTTAACTAGAATTCTGATTATTTTAAACAGAATTTTCTGTTTGGTTTAATCAGAATTTCCCTAGTATTTGTTTAGTGTAAGGGTGAAAAAGCTTTTAGTGTCAAATGCTACTATTATCCAATTACAAATTTTTGGTGTCGTACATAATTTAAAAATTGATATTTCTCGCTTCGCTTTGAAAACAACATTGCAAACCCCAATCTCATTCCAATTGATTCTAATTTCTAATTAAGATTTCAAAAACTGCACAATTTCCACCATTTAAAAAATCCATTGATAACTATCTGGTTTAAAGGCGATGGGCATCAGTCTCTTAAATTTCAAGTTGAAGTGGTACAGCCAACCGCAGCTGACCAAGTACCATTCATTCAGATTTCCAGGACTGCTCTCGACACGTAGCGAGTGGTTTGAACAAAGTACGATCATTTTTATCGGCCGTGGTGCTCGCGCCCTGTTGAGAAACACAGGGAAAGGATCGTCCAGGAAGGTGCGAGAGAAGGTTAAAATGAATGGGTCCACTCAAATCATAGACGTGTATAAGGGGTGAGTGCTGTATATTCTACAATCGCCTGCCTTCCATGAACGAAGCAAAGCAAAAGCAGAGGTGGCGAGTATGGTCGATCTAAAAATCCTGATTCATGGTACGCCGCAAGGAACAGCCGATACTGCGATTTATGATATCTTTCCTGTAAGTTATGCCCGCAATTCTCCAAGAGCGCACATGTTGTACGAGACGTGAATTCGAATAGCGGATCGAATCCAGGTTCCTCTTGCAGGATGTCGTCCTGCTCGCGGATTCCGGATTTGCGGATATTCTCACTTTTATGACGAACTCCTTCGAGATCGCGGAAATCCTTTTTCGTCATGGGAATCGCCTTTCACCGATCCACTTCTCGACAGAAAAGATTTTAAACATGATCATACTTGCAGCAAAAAAAAAAATAAAAATAAAGAAGAAAAAGCATAGGTAAAGGTAAAAAAAACTTTATTTTCTCTTTATATTATTTACAACGATTGTAAATAGAATTTAAAGCCACTCTCTTACGTTGAATCAGGCAAATTTCACTAATTTCACAGTGACTTCATCCTAGCACTAGCACTAGGGTGGTCCAAATTTTTTTTTCAAATTTTCATGCTCTCACCCCCCAAATTTGTTCGAATCCACAAAAAAATAAATGCGTTTTTTTCAAATGATATTTAGAGGTTCCGCAAGCCCTATGAAGTTCAACACGTTTTTCCCATAAGAAAAAAATACGTTTTGGTAAGTTTTATTCTGAATCGTCAATATTAAGTGAATCGAGTTGAAAGTCAACATTTCTCTTCGAAATTAGCTATAGAATACAAATCAATAAATAAAAATGTAAAAATATGGTTAATTTTTAGTTTGTTCTTTCAAAATGTTCAGAATGAAGTTCTTAGGCAAAGTAAGTAATCTGTTTTAAAAATTTGTTTTTATGTTCAACAATATATAAACAAATACAGCGGACAAATTGGCCATTTCAGCAATATGATTTTCTAGCTCTACAAAAATTACTTAAATAAACTATTTGTTGATCAGAATTAATGAAGGCAAACTTAAAGAACATAAATATTGCATTCGAGATTTTATTGAATTCTTATAAATAATTGATTCAAACAAACGCTCTAATCTATCAGTTTTTTGTCGAAACCCATCATGACCTAAAATCACTGTGATTTATTTCTGGAATGTTATTTAGTAACAAAAAATTCTTATAAAGTGATAATTTTTAAACAATCTATACAGTTATAGACCATTTTTAAAACTATGAGGGCCCATTTACAGACCAATAAACAAAAAAATAAGTGCGTTTTTTTCAAATGATATTTAGAGGTTCCGCAAGTCCTATGAAGTTTAACGCACGGTTTTCCCATAGGAAAAAAAGACGTTTCGGTTAGTTTTATTTAGAATCGTCAATATTAGGTGAATCGAGTTGAAAGTCAATATTTCTCTTCACAATTAGCTATAGAATACAAATCAATCATTACTTTTTTAATATCACTCCCATAAGTCTGTTTTATAGGCTCCCAAAAAACCCCATAAGTGAAAATTTGGGTTTTGCGAGTTTTTGGCGCTAATTATGATTTTTCAACGTTTTTTTTAGTAAAAATTGTTTCTAATGCATAAAATACGAACTTTGAACTGACAATTAGATGTTTAAATAAATTATTTAAAAAATTTATTATTGTTTATAGCAATTTTCTCTTAGAATAGAGTTAGAAAGTCGCGGTTTTTCCGAACTTTTCAACTTGTCTTGAACTTTTGAGTTAGAGCGCGGCAATAATCAATTAAACTTAACAGAAATAACTGTTCAAACCATTTATTATTATTTATAATAATATTCTCTTAGTAATGCTAGAACGTTACAGTTTTTTCTAAAATTTTCCACTTTTTGTCCACCTCTAAATTAGAGTGAGGTAATAATTAATTCAAGTTAACAAGCATAATTGTTTAAACAATTTATTTTTAAAAAAATTATATTCTCTTTGAATAATGCTAGAGAGTTGCGATTTTTTCTGAAATTTTCAACTTTTTACCCACTTTTTACTTAGAGTGAGGTAATAATTAATGCAATTTAGCAAAAAAAATTGTTTAAACAAATTATTATTATTATTTATAACTATCTTATCCTATATTAATGCTAGATAGTTGCGTCTTTTCTGACGTTTTTCACTTTATGTCCATTTTTTACTTAGTGACGCAATAATTCATGCAAGTTAACAAACATAATTTTTGAAACAATTTATTATTATTTATAACAATAGTCTCTTAGAATAATGCTAAAAAGTTGCGGTTTTTTTTAAATTTAATTTTAATTTTTTAAAATTTTCCACCTTTTGTCCACTTTTCAATTAGAGTGAGGTAATAATTATTTCAAGTTAACAAAAATGATTATTTGAACAATTGATTATTGTTTAATGCTTATAACTATCTTCTCTTAGAGTAATGCTAGAAAGTTGCGGTTTTATTTTAAATCTTTAACTTTATATCCATTTTTCGCTTAGAGTGAGTTAATAATTAGTGCAATTCAACCAACATAACTGTTTAAATAAATCATTATGATTCATAAATCTCTTCTTATATTATAACCATGTTATAATCAATTATTAACTGCAAAGTTGAAAACAAGTGGAAAAATTCGGAAAAAATCGCGACATTTTAACTCTATTCTAAGAGAAAACTGATATTAACAATAGAAAATTGTTTAAACAATTTATTTAAACACATAAGTATTAATAGAAGGTAATACTTTATGTACTAGAAACAATTTGTATTAAAAAAGCAGCAAAATATCATAATTAGGGCCAAAAATTCGCAAAACCCAATTTTTAACTTATGGGTTTTTTTCGGGACCCAATAAAACATACTTATAGGGGTGATATTTGAAAAGTTATTTTTGATTCCTATTCTACGGCTAATTGTGAGAAAAAATTTTGAGCTTTAACTCGATTCACATAATATTGATGATTCTGAATAAAATATACAAAAACGTCTTTTTTCTTATGGGAAATACATGTTAACCTTCATGGGGCTTGCGGGACCTCTAAATATCATTTTAAAAAAAGCAATTATTTTTTTGTTTATTGGTCTGTGAATGGGCTCTAATAGTTTTAAAAATTGTTTATAACTGTATACATTGTTTGAGAATTATCATTTTATAAGAATTTTTTGTTACTAAATAATATTCTAGAAATAAATCACTTTTCTTAAGAATTTATTCTGAACATTTTGAAAGAACAAACTAAAAAGTAACCAAATTTTAGAATTTCCAAGAAATAAAATTATCGAGAATCTTAAACAATCCTTAAAAATCTTAGATTCCTAGCTAGAATCTAATAAAATACTTCACAAATTTCTAGACCTTCAGAATCTTTGGAATTCCCTAGAATTTTCTAAAATCCTTCATGAAATCTTCACTAAAAAAAAAGGTTAGCGAAATTCTGGTTAAATGTGCACTTACTATTTTTTCTAGTTAAGTTAAGCAGAACTCTCGTTGTTTTAACTTGAGTTATAGTTGTGTAAATGAGAATTTTTGGTTACTTTAACAGTAAAAAATAGTAAGGGCATATTTAACCAGAATTCTGGTCAACTTAACCAGACATTTTGTTAAGTATTCTGGACTTTTTTTACAACCATAAAAAATAACTTTTAGATTCGTCAAATCTTCTGAAATACCTCAAAATCCTCTACAGTCGAGATTTCTTAAAATGTTTTAGAAACTTCCAGAGACTTCTTGATCCTTTCAAAATTTTCTGAAATCCTTCAGCATTTTTTAGGACCTTTTAAAATCGTCAGGGATCTTTTAAACTCTTACAAAGTTATCCAGGCTTTTTTAAAATCTTCTAAAATCCTCTAAAATGTTCAAAAACACGTCAAAATCTATTAAAATATTTAAAAATATACTGTTTAAAAATATACACTATACACTGTTTTTTTAATATACACTGTTTCAGAACCTATTAAAATTCTAAAAAATCTTTTGAAATCTGCCATAAACTTCTAAAATCTTTTAATTTCTTCCAGATTTTTTAAGACATTCAGAAATTCTATAGAATTTTAGGAAGATTCTGAAAACAGTCTAAAAAATTTTTCAAGACTATGAAATTCTTTTACAGATTTTAGAGGGTTTTGAATGATTTTGTAGAATTCTGGAAATTTTGAAATTCAGAATATATTTTTGAGAACTCTAGAGATTCTGGAACAGGGTAGTACATTTTGTAGAATATTAAATAATTTTGAGATATTCTTTAAGATTTTATAAGATTATTATAGGAGACCCTAAAAGATTATACAAGATTATGGAAGAATCCAGAAGAATATAGATTGTAGAGGATTCTAAAACAGTCTCAAATATTTTGGAGAATAGTTACATAGTTTTTACGATTCTAAAGGATTTCAGAAAATTTCGAGAGTCTTCTGTAGATTTTGGAGGATTCTAAAAGATTCTGGAACTGTCTAGAAGATTCTAGAAAGTTCTGGAAGAGTTCAAAAGATGGACGATTTTAGGAGATACTGGGAGTCTTTTGTAGATTTCAAAGGATTCTAGAAGATTCTGGAGAAGCCTAGCAGATTTTATTTGATTAATGGAAGAGTTTAAGAGAAGAAAATTTTGCGAAATTTTAGAAAACATTGGAATAGTTTTTCAATGCCATAAGTTTCTATTTCTCATATTTTTTAAAAAATTAATCGAAACATTGAATTTAAAAAAGGGGGAAAAAGGGAAAAAGGGTGCAAAAAGAAATAAAATTCTCAAGTAAAGGGATTTTAAGTATAATAGGGGGGAAAGGGGAATACGGAACTGATTGTGATTCCTGCAGACGAGGAAGAGCCCTCTTATTTTATATTCATAATTTTTTTCATTTAATGACCAACTTATAATAAATGAAATTACAGAAAATTTAGGAGTATTCGAATGTGAAACATCAGTTAAATAATGGAAGATTTGGAGTTTGCTGAATCAGAAAAGGAGAAAGGTTTATCTCGACTTTAATCTCAGTTGTTCACATATGATGAATCAGAGGAACTGTATGTATAATCTGTGGTTGAGACGACCAAATGAGACAGTAAAGATGAGTCGGAGAGAACTCGAAGAGTGATCTTCCCTACTGGCTTGAATAATTAGAAAACGACAATCGCGAGCAGGTGGATATACCGAGCTCGTCATAAATCCAAGTGGATGCCGAGAATATAAATTAGTATACCATCTTCGGATCTTCCATTCGCGTCAACAAAGTTTACCGTGACGCGAATGGCTGCTAGCGCGCAACACTGTCATATGCAAATTCGCGCGTGACTCGAGCATCCCCGGTTGATGATAAAACAACCCCTCTCGATTCGACCTCCAACGTCCAACTGGGAAGCGGAAACTGGACTATTTGTACAAAGTGCAGAATTACGCGTTATTCTGCTCGAATCATACCTCAATTTCTATTGTACACTATCTGACAAAAGTTTCCTTCTCTATCAAACATTTATTTAAAAAATTATTTAAAAATATTAAACAAATATTCCACTTATTGAAAAAGCTAGTTAAAAATTAGCCGTGTCTTTGAAAAATGATAGCTACGCGAAAAATGTAATTTAAAAATATAAGAAAAAAATTTATGTTTCGCGCAACTCCTATTTCCTCCATAGTAATTTTCAAAATTTCGTTGCAAATACTCCAAGTAAAATTCTAGGTCAAAAATCAAAATCGCAAAAATCAAACACTATGCCAGGTTGAAAGATAAAACTTTTTGTTGTTATTAAAAGAATATAAGAAACATGTCTTTGCTGTTATTCTTTTAATAAGAATATAAAGTTGTATCTTTCAATCTAGCATGGTATCCAATTTTGGGATTTTTATTTTTCACCAAGACTTATTTGACTTTAATGTCCGCGGCGCGAATTTCGACGAGATTATCGCTTAGTTATTATTTAAAAAATTAATTATTCACATAAAAGCACTTTATTATGCATTATTTACGCTTAATTAAGGCTTTATTGTTTTAAAAATTTTGAAAATTTAACTTTCATAAACCGTTGCTTTCAACGTTGCGAACTTCTACCCAATTTCTTCAATTTAATCTACAAATTGCACTGTAAAAAATTTTGGAAATTTTTAAGACTAAATAGTATGAAATTTTTCCGAAGAAGGTCGGATATAAGGTTTTCTGAGCAAAATGAGTAATTTCTCCGAGAATATTCGAAAATTTTCCGAATATATTGGTTAATTTCCGAAAAGTTAGGAAATATTTCGTAAAGCTTAGGAGATAGTATAAATAAATCTTCAACAACTATAATTCGGAATTACTTCTGAATGCATTAGGAAAAATTTCAAAATGTTCGGGTTATAAGCTGGCAAACTTTTTTCGGAAAAATTTCCGAAAAATTTTTTAAAGTGTAATTTTAGTTCAGCTTTTATTATCGATGGCTCATTTTCTTCCTAAAAATATTTTCTACAATTCTGTTCATTGATTTTTATTATAAATATTAATTAAGTCCATAGTTTAAGAATATTAGAGTAGTAAAAAATGCTTATGTCTACAACTTCTAAATTAATTAATTTTACTAAAAATCAACGAACAGAATTTTAGGTAATCTATTAAGGAAGACAATGAGCTATCGATCATTAAATTTGGATTAAAACTGCGATTGACAGGTAAATAACTATGGTTAAATAAATAACTAACCCAAACTATTTTTTTCTAAGTTGTGCATTGATCCCTGTGCCAAAATTCATCAAAATTAATTATCGTTTTCTTTGTCTTTATTTAATAAAT
Organism: Euceroptres primus; assembly: GCA_037177015.1. Classification (NCBI taxonomy): domain Eukaryota; kingdom Metazoa; phylum Arthropoda; class Insecta; order Hymenoptera; family Figitidae; genus Euceroptres; species Euceroptres primus. The sequence continues at coordinate 56,760 of JBAGKK010482917.1, forward strand.
CTTGCTTTAGATTAACGTTATTCCAATGGGTCGAATAGCCTTAAAATTGATTTGGTAGATGGTGTTTTTTGAAAGTTGAGTTTTTTCTAATTCATTTTGATCTCGATTAGAACGTCAAGTTAAAAGTAAAATCAAGCTGAACTCAAGTTCAAGTTGATGTCCAGTAAAAATGAACGCACTTTTGTTGCTGTGTGGTATTATTTTCATTCTTGGCTGTTTAGATATTTTATGAAAAACGCTAACAACCTAATCTACAATTCAAGTCCTGCCCAGAACTAAAAAAGTTTGAATAAAATCTGAAACTTTGAAGCGTTAGTTTCAAAAAGATTCTCAAAAAATTTGAGCTCAAAAAACGTTTAAAATCTTCAATGGTTTTTGCTCCATAGAAAGTTCAATTACAATTTTTAACGTTTTCCATATTTCTAGAATTGGAAATAGAAAATTCTGAAAAAAATCAAATTGTTCTTTAGTCTTTCAACCTTAATATCCGGGCATTTAAAAATGAAAATAATAACAAAAAGAGATCCATAAAATCGAAATTTCTTAAACTTCCTAACAAGTTTTTAACTAAGCAAGAAGACAATCAAGTATATAAGTTTCAGAAAAGTTCAGTTTCAAACTTCTTTTACCAAATTACAAGAAATAAATATTTACTCCTGTTTCATGTGAAATTGATACACTAAAACAACTCTGTCTGAAGATCTCTCTTCTGGATCACCGTAATAAATAAATAAATCCCAATAAAGGATTGACTGAAGAATAAACTTGAGAGCAACTTCTTTATCAAATTCAAAAGTTTGTATCGCTGGAAACTGGGAATCTCGACATTTCTAGGAGCTGTCTATTAGAGTAGAAGCAGAATGATCCTTAACCTCTTGCAGCACTTTGAAAAGTTGTGGTGTCCTCGAGACATTCGCAAAGGATATCGGGATGTCGCGGACCACAAAACGAATTTCAGTCCTAGGTGTTTCGACGAGATACCGGTAAAGTTTTCAAGTAAGAAAGTTACTGTAAGGAAACTGGGAAAGCGAAGAAAGTCGAGATAATGGCACGCGTGCTGGATCTCGACGTCTCTTCTGGCAGTTTCTCGAATCTCTCCTAAGCGCCTCTATACTCCTTTGTACACACCCTCGTCTTCGAAGTCGAGTTCTTCGTGATCCGGGTCTCCAAAGGAAAGCAGCCTACCTATACAATCTACAACCCAGCCCTTTCGAAACTGGGCTAAGACGCCTTACTCAGATCAACTTATCTCTTTCACTTTTATTTAAATCAAAAATATTTACTTGTTTCAAATATATCTTTTTAAATATCTACAATTATATATAATAATCTGCAAGTGTTCGCAGCTGATACATTCCGTTCGCAGCATGAAGTTGGTTCGCAGAGATGCTTTTGTTTTTTTTATTATTTTACATTTTAAGATTGGTTTTTATATATAACTAGATCATTTTTCGCGCTGCTACGCGCGCTAATGATCTCCTTTCTGTTTTTAATTTTGACATTTAATAATCATAAATCCTTAAAATAAAAAAAATATAAAAAATTACAATATTTAAAATTTGGAGTTAAGTAAACTATGAAGCAAATGAAGACATGAGAATGACAACTCGGTAAAGATCATTTAAAGTTTGCTCCTAAATTAGGTTATTTTAACTATTACTTGGGGGGCCAATTTCAAATGGTCTTTAATGAGTTGTCATTCTCATGTCTTCAAATGCATTACCAAAAAGCGATATTCAACAATTTCGAAATAATTAAACATTTTTAAACTGGAAAACTTTGAAAATTTAAGACACGATTATGTTCCTTAATTCGTAATTCCAAGTTTTTAGAATTGAAGCTATTTAAATTCAAGAATTTAAATTTAAAAATGGTTTTTAAGGATGTTCTGCTCGTATAGTCAAACTTTAAATTTACCAGTTTTTATCTTGAGTTGTAAAATCAACAAAAAAGAAGAGCTTTTTGTAAATTTCAACGAATTTTAAAAGAGAAACTGATGGAGTGTTTAACTTAAACAAATAGTTTGAGATACAATAATTTTTCTCCCTTCTGAATTATTTATGAAACAGAAATTTTCTGTTATATTATTTATATATTTTTTTAAAATTACAACTTTCAATTAATTTTATATTAAAATTACTAAACATAGTCGTCACGCGCTTTTCATTTGAAATTATTTAATTTCCCAATTATTCTTGTATTTTTTGACATTTCAAAACAAAAACAAATCCATGACTTGAACTTGGTCTAAATTTTAAAAGAAATCCAATCAGCATTGCGGAAAAGCGACAACAATGAAATGTCGAAATTTCGAGGATTTTCGACCATTAATTTTTTATAAAAGGATAATTATATATAATAATTTACAAGCGTTCGCAGCTAATATATTCCGTTCGCAGCATGGAGTTGGTTTACAGAGAAACTTTTGTTGTTTTATTATTTTATATTTTTTAATTAGTTTTTACATATAATAATAATAACAATAATGATAATAACAATAATAATCTTGATGAGTTTCCGTTCGCAGTGTAAAGTTGCTCCATAGTTGATAATTTTCCGTTCGCAGTGTGAAGTTGCTTCACTATTGATAATAATTATTTATTGTTGTGATCTTGACGTTTTTCAATTGTTTTCCATAATAATTTTAATTTTTCACCTGATTTTAAAATTAAATTGGTGCATATCTATTCAATTTTATAATTCAAAAATTTTGCAAATGCTGATAGTTAGTAGTTTTTATATTATGTATAAATAATATATAGACAATTAACTATTCATACTATTAATTTGACGAACAAATTTTGAAGATTAAAAATACAATGCAAACAATTTTAAGGGTTTTCAGTTGAAAATGATTTGAAATATTATTGAAGAATAATTAAAACGAACGATTATTTTTGTCAAATTTTGAGCATGCAATTTGAGTAGAAAAGATATACAATTTCATGTATATAATTCTATTAATAATTACAATAAATCAATCAAAATTTTGATATAGTTTTCTTTTTTAAACAGCAATCTCTACTTTCTTCAATTTAGATTCCATTGTCTATTATTTTATGAAAAGGGTAATACTTATAGTCAACTTGATGTTTAATTCCTGTAAATATAAAATAAGTGAGTGACAATTATTGTTAAATAGTTATAACGAAAAATTACTAATGAGTAAATAAATAATACAAATTTATGGTTGCTTTTTAAAATAATTATTCACTTCGCTTTAGAAGGGCGTAATTTATAGATCTAATAATAATGAAATGTGAATACTGCCGATTCGTTCACGACATGATTTAGTAACCATTTTTACTAAATTTTATACAGTAATGATTAATTCGCACTACTAATTAATTTAGTAAAAAAATTTATTACTGAAGTCAATTTAGTACTGTGACTGAAGTGAATTAGCAGTATTTCTCTATTATACTGGAAAATAGTAAAAATGGTTTATAAATCATTTGGTGAACAAATCAACACAGTTTTATTAGTCAAAAGTGACTACTAAAAATTTAGAGAGTATGCATAAATGCATATTATTATCAAAAATGTATAGATTTCATTATTATTAGACCTAAAAATTATACCCTTTTGAAGCAAAGTGAATAATTATTCTAAATAGCAACCGTGAATTTGTACTACTTATTTACTCATTAGTAATTTTTAATTATAACTATTCAACAAGTGTCCCTCACTTATTTTATAATTACAGGAATTAAACATCAAGTTGACTAAAAACATTAACTTTTTCATAAAATATGAAGCAATGGGATGTAAATTGAAGAAATTAGATGATGTTTTGTTTTTTAAAAAAATATTAAAATCTTGATAATTTTAACGTACTTACATAGAATTATAGACATAAAATTGTATATATATATTTCATACTCAAATTGTGTACTCCAAATTTGACGGAAATGATTTTTATATATAAATACGTTTTCTCTTAATTGAAAAATTCTATAAAAATTCTATATTAAAATTCTATATACATACATATATACTTATAGTATTTTTTTGTATTCACTTAAAATATATTTTAGTATTTTCTTTTACTATCTTTTGAATTTAATTCTGACTATGTTCTGAATTTAATGTGAAACGTTTGTCTTGACAGACAAACAAATTAGAAAAGAAAATCAGAAAGCCTTCGAATTTATATACCTATGCTATATCAAATTTGAAAAATTTCAACTTTAAAAATGTTCAATAATAAAACTAAGTTTTTAACAACGAATTTTAAACATATTGTGGGATGGAATTAAAAAGTTTAACTTTCACAAAGTAAACGACTTTACCTATAGGTAAAGGTAGAGGTATTGGTATCTATACCTAAAAGTTTCAAAGTGCAAAGTGCTCTCAAAAAGGGTGAAATATAGTAGTTTTTTCACAAAAATAGGGTGAATATAGGGGAATATATATGTTTATTTCCATATTTCAAGCCTACCACAGGCACAGCGAATCTCTTTCTCTACTTTTGGTCACTTTTGCAAAACATATAGTCAATTTTTACTCTTCTTTAAAGAATTTTTTTCACTTTTTTTCATATTTACTTCCGTTTATTTGTAATTTTTTCAAGTAATTTGTAATTTTTGCAAGCACAAATATTTTCAAATTTTTATATTTGAAATTTAAGACTTAGAATTGATACCTTAGAAGTTCACAATTATACAATTTACAATTACACTATGACACATTTTCAAACTAAAAACAATCAGAAACATCAAATCAAGGTAGAATTATTCAAAAATTGGAGAATTTAATTTCTCAAGAGTTTGAAATTAAGAAATTTTCAATTCAAAGCGTTCAAAGTTTAATTACTTTATATTGAAATGTCGATGAAGAGGTCGATTTAGCGGTCGGAAATATGAAATTTGAAAGAGTAGACGAATTTAAATATCTTGGGACAATCATAACAAGCGAC
>JBAGKK010482918.1:0-36823 GCA_037177015.1 Euceroptres primus
TATATATATTCTGGGCGAGATAGAAAAGCAAGATTTAATATTTCACCGGGAATAGTTCTCACTATTTTTAACTCTCTAAACTAGAGGATTCTGAAACATATTATGTTTATTTCTAAATCTGCTCTGGTAGATGTCGAAATCTCAAGCTGAAAAGAAATTCGAAACATTTTCATCCTCATCGCAGAGATATGGGAAAGTAGTGGGGCGAGTGGTATAAAAAAGTCCGATAAGGAATCGATTTGATTCTCTGTCCTTTTTCATTCTCCTGCTTTGCTGAGCATCGCCCTCGGCACGCCAAGGTGAATAACCTCGAAGTAGGTCCCGGTTCTTATCACTCGCATTTCAACTCTTATCAGAAGCGCTCGTGCGTTCCTACCATCCGTCGTACACATTGCAAAAATGCTGACAAACAAATGTGCCGTTACCGATTTACGAGCATACACACGAGACAATGAGGCATTACGCAACTGAATCAACTTCCCCTCATTCATCAGAGTTACTATTCCTTTTCTTCATTCTAATCTTCAGAAATTATTCCTTAGACTTATGGATTCAAATTAAAATAAAGTAAATAAATCACTCATAAATAAATATATCATACATAAATAAATATATCATACATAAATAAACATATCATACATAAATAAATCTATCATACATAAATAAATATATCATACATAAATAAATATATCATACATAAATAAATATATCATACATAAATAAATCCAATTTCAAAGTTTGAATCTTCTTTGAAAGATAAAGCAGAATCAGTTTTAAGAATGACTTTTCCTTTTTCTCTTGGGAAGTTTGGGTGAGATTAGCATGCAAAAAATGTTCGGCCAGGTCACTTTTTTAAGCGGAATGATAAATAGTGAGTCACGATTGGTCGAGAAGAAAGCAAGAGTGATTTGGCTGGGAAGCCAAAGCAAAGCGAAGGCGAACTTCGGACGCCGACGAAAGGGAAAACACTCGGACAGAATGATCTCTCCTACCTTTCTCTGAAAACGATTTGCTCTCCGCGTTGATGAAACAAGTTTCGTTACTTCCTCTCACTTTCTTTTCGATCTTTCGATGACTTTCCCTCTCGATCACAAGTCCAGAGTGACTTCCTTGCCAGACAACAAGCCTCCAACAATGAAAGAGAAATTAGAAATGAATCCAGAATTGCGAGAGTGCGACTGTAAAGTTTTCCACTTCAAACATCCCACTCGTTTATTTCATAAGACTAATTATTTTTCAAGATTAGTAGAAGTATCATATTTTTGGATACAGAATATTATTTACTACGCCTTATAATTATTTTTAATTTTTATCAATCATATCAGGTCTATATTTATCTCTAACATTAAGCTCTTGAACTTTTTACATTTGAAAAGAATCCAAACAGACAAGAATGACAATTTTATCTTCCTTATCTCTTCGACTTAAAAATAAACATATTTGTGATATTTGTCCGGAAATTTTTTCTGCTAATTATATTTTTATTTAAATTAACTTTTCATAATAGGTCACTTTGTTAATTATCCTCGTGGGTGTAAAGGTTATAATAAACAACATTTTATGGGGAAAAACAGATATTGAGAGGTTGACTTGTACTACTTGTTTTTATAATTTTAAAGAAAGGGCTTGTAAAATGGATTTAAGAGGTTGACCTGTGCTACTTGTTTATATAAATTTAAAGAAAGGGCTTATAAAATGGGATTTAAGAAGTTGACCTGTATTGCTTATTTTTATAAATTGAAAGAAAGGGCTTAAAAAATAAATTTAGGAGGTTGACTTGTAAAACTTATTTTTATGAATTGAAAGAAAGGGCTTAAAAAATAAATTTAGGAGGTTGACCTATGCTACTTATTTTTATAAATTGAAAGAAAGGGCTTATAAAATAAATTTAGGAGGTTGACCTGTACTACTAATTTTTATAAATTCAAAGAAAGGTTTATAAAATGAATTTAAGAGCTTGACCTGTACTACTTGTTTTTATAAATTTAAAAAAAGGCTTATAAAGATGGATTTAAGAGGTTGATCTGTACTAATTCACACCAAAAAAATCTTGTTTCAAGCCAAAAATTGGGTTTAATTCAAGCCGTAACACTTTTAATACCAGAAAAAGAAGGATAGACTTATGCACTATACATGGAGACAAAGTACACCGAAAACAAGCTGTGACATAAATTAGACTTTTTTCAGTGTTGTTTTTATAAATTTAAAGAAAGGGCTTATAAAATAGATTTAAGAGATTGACCTGTACTACTAATTTTTATAAATTCAAAGAAAGGTTTATAAAATGAATTTAAGAGCTTGACCTGTACTACTTGTTTTTATAAATTTGCTTGACTTGTACTACTTGTTTTTATAACTTAAAAAAGGCTTATAAAAGTGGATTTAGGAAGTTGATCTGTACTACTTGTTTTTATAAATGACCGAATCCATTTCAAATCTTGCAGGCAGGCGGGTGACCCTGTTCAGAATTGGCTTGCCAATGAAATATTTTCTTGTACGTGAAAAATAAGGGGACACGTATTTTTTGAAATTAAAATAGCGGCATATTTACATTTTTTACGAATATTTATAAATTTTAAGGTTAAAATCAGGGAATGAAACGAAACATGCGTTCCGGTGTTAATTTGGTATTGAGACCCAAACGAAACAAACTATTTCATGTCATTCGGTAAGAGCGATACCGTATTCTTTTTGTTTCATTCTACCGGATTGCAAACGGTTCGTGATGCGGTTTTTTAACATTCAAGATGTATGAAGTGAAGTTTGTAGAGAATGAATAAACAAGTGAAAGTACTTTTATTGAACCTATTATGAACCTTTCATGTATTTGGTTTTGATTTTTAAACGGTTTCGGAAACGTATCGAAGCGCGGAAGGAAACATATTGTTTATTTATGAAAAGGTCCGCTCTGAAGTTCCGGTATTAATTTATAACATTTCAGGGTGGTAACATAGCCTGCCTTCTGTAAATTTCAAAACTGGTTTGAATTTGTATTTCAAAATAAAAAAAGTTATATTTTTTCTAGAATACAATAGATGCGAGAATAATAAGGAAAGTAGAATTTTTTTCTTGAAATATCAGTACAATCTAGGTATAAAATTTATGGTACGTAGACTATATTACCACCCAACACACTTGAAAATCGAAATAGCTTTACCAGTTTTTATTCTTTCTTTGCTTGAAGAAAATCTCGTGTTTTATTTTTTCAAAAAATCAAAATAGCTTTACCGTTTTTTATTATTTTTTTATTCTCTCATGGGTTTTAAAGGAGTGTAAAAAACTTGATAAGCTAAAACAAGAAGAACCTTAATATTTAAAAAATTGTAAAAATGACAAGGTTTTGAAGCAAAAATATAAAATAATTTTTTTGTACCGAAAAACAAAAAAAATGCCAAATAGGAAATTTATGGTAAGTACATTAGTATCTATTATTTTAGTTTCATAATGTTGGTATCTATTATTCCGTAATATTCCAGGGCAAAAAAAATGTGGGGTTTTTGAGAAAAAAATTTTTCGTTTTCTCCAAAAATCGAAATAGCTTTACCATTTTTTATTATTTTTTAATTTTCTCCATGGATTTCGAAAGAATGAGAAAAATTTGACAAACTGAAACAAAAAACCTTTAATATTTCAAAAATTGTAAAAATGGCAATGTTTGTAAAGAAAAATTTGCAAAAAACTAATTTTTTCCTTAAAGCTTGAAAATATTTGTAAAGAATATAAATACGTCGCTATGTTAATTAAAAAAATACGTGTGTCCTTATTTTTCATGTACAAAAACATATTTTATTGGCAAGCTGATTCTGAACAGGTCACCCGCCGGCCTGCATGATTTGAAATGGATACGGTCAAATTTAACTCTCTAAATCTGAATTAGTCAAATTTTACTAATTCATCAGTGACTCAATTCTAGTTACAGAAATTAGTAGAATTCTACTGATAATTAGTGAAAAACTACTACAATTTCAGTAGATTTCTGATTCACCAGTAGAAACGATAACTGAAGTTTCAGTGATGCTTACTGAAGTTTCAGTGATGCTTACTAAAATTTCAGTTATCGTTTCTACTGGTGAATCAGTAGAAATCTACTGAAATTTTAGTAATTTTCCACTGTCAGTTGAATTCTTCTAATTGCCGTAGCTGTAAATGAGTCATTGATGAATTAGTAAAATTTGACTAATTTAGATTTAGAGAGAAAGAAAGGACTTATCAAATATATTTACAAGTTGACCTGCACTACTGATTTTTATAAATTAAAGATAATGGATTTAAAATCCTTATGAAATGGATTTAAGAGTTTTGTCTGCTCTCTAAATTTGAATCAGTGAGAAGTGGATCACTAAATCAAATCAATAACGATTTTCATTGACAATCAGTGAGATTTCACTGATATTCTCAGTGAGATTTCACTGATATTCTCAGTGAAATCTCACTGATATTCTCAGTGATATCTCACTAATTGTAATTGGGAATATCAGTGAAATCTGATTGTCAGTGAAAATCCTTTCATAAATGAAACAAAAAAATAAAAATGAAAATGCTCACAATCAGTGAGATTTCACTGATTGTGAGCCTTTCAAAAATGAAAAAAATGAAAATGAAAATGTTCACAATCAGTGAGATTTCACTAAGAATATCAGTGAAATCTCACTGATTGTCAGTGAAAATCGTTACTGATTTTATTTAGTGATCCACTTCTCACTAATTCAGATTTAAAGAGTGAACTACTTATTTTTATAAATTGAAAGAAAATAACATTTTCTGTCAATTTATAAAATGAATTTAGGAGATTTATAAAATAAATTTAGGAGATTGAGCTGTACTAATTTTTTTTATAAATTTAAAGAAAGCGCTTACAAAATAGATTTAAGAGGTTTAACAGATTTATTAGCTGAAATGACAAAAAATAACCTTCTCATAAATTTAAATTGTTTTAATTATTTTATCTCTCTTTACAGTTTAAATTTATAAAAAAAGTAGTATTCATTCTGAAATAATTTCCATTAAATCAGAAATCGTGGAAAAATACTAGATATGTTACAAGTTACATAATACAAAATTAGTATATTAGTATATTAGTGGCATGAGTCAGATTTTGATCCTATGGGACATGGGGTGTTATTTCACAGAATTCAAATGAGCGCTGGCAATTACTCGAACTCAGCAACCCCCAACGAAATAGAAGGGTGGGTGGGAGAGAGAGGCTGGAGGTCAACGACCTTTGACCCACCGGGAACCCAGTATCGCCTGCCACCCCTACTCTAAACTCTGCTCTAAGTATAGGATTTCCACCAACCTGTGTCCCGTGCTCCAGATATTATAGCTTCTATATAACTATACCATTACCCTGTCCCATCTAGGTCGATTCGTCGTTGCCCTTAGTCGCTCTCCTTGTCCCTAACTGGATGCCCTGAAATTCGGCCTCTTTACTTTATAATCCTTCGAATATTCCTGGTCTCCATTCTGGTTGCCTGGGAAACGACAAGCTCACCTCATAAGTGCTGTTTAACGCCTCTACTCTCTGTATGCGTCACCTAGTCCGGAAAATCCTGATTGTAAAGCTTAAAATGAAAATACAGAAATTTGACGACTAGAGGAAATCTTTTTTCACTTAATTTTAACATTTTTTTTTAAATTTAGCAATTTAACATTCATTTAATTTAACATTTAAAATTAATTATTTTCTAAATAATAAATAATTCTCTGATAAATGTATACGTCCAAATTGTGGTCCAAATATCACAAGCACAAGTGTTATCTTTTTTATAAGTTAACATTTATTTCCTCCATTTTCGGTTTGTTCGTGAACGCGATTACAGCGTCAAAAATAGAGCCATAAATGAAATATAATAAAAGCACCGGAAATGGCCAAATAATTTACATTTTTAAGGATCAGAAAGTATATTTCCAATGGAAAGTATCGGTGGAAAAGTAGGATGTGCGTCATCAGAAGTATCTCATTGAATTATAAGGATTCTTTTTTCCCGCTGAGGGAATAAGAGATGCATTTGTGCGAGAGGAGAGTGAACTGAGCGCTCATGTAGAAGCGAAGCGTCGAGAGCGAGCAGGGTGGATGGCCTCAATAACGTAAATTATTCCACTGAACGTGGGCGGGGTGTATATCCGTGCCGAATGGCCCGCGAAAATAGCAGAACCATGGTACGTAAGCGTTAGTGGGAGGTCCTCAGAGGAGGAGGCGAGAGGGGAAATTTGACCCAGTTAGGGTGAGTGGCACCCTATTCGGTCAACGAACTTATGACCTCGGTGCTCGTGCACTACAAATATAACCTAATCATCAAGACCAAACAGGTTTCCCGCGCCCTGATTAGATTTGATGCCTCTCAGCATAATATTTTCTCAATTGTTTTCGTATATTAAAAAAGGTTAAGCATTAAAAATATTATTTTAGACAATTCAATGTAATTTTTAAAAAAATTTAATCTCTCTGGAATAATGAATATGCCTACTATCGTTATCAATGAGGCGTCATCCTTTTCCACGAAAAGAAACCGTGTCAAGAAACCTGTATTAATTTCTTATCGGATAAATAATTAACACTTTAATAATACCATCGAACTCGAATGACGAATCGACTTATCTCACATCTGTACGTTATCATATATTCGAAATCATATTTTAAAAATAGCCTCGCCAAAGAAGTGAGATACTAATCTGAGTAAAGTTTTATTATTTAGAATTATAGAATTATAGATTATACATAGAAGGGCAGGTGAAAAAAACTAGGAAATGTTTTCCTTGAAAAATACACGGGAAAAAAAACTGTTCTCAAGTTTTCCTGTTATTTTATGGTAGCTTATTTCGGTCCGTGGTGCCGTGTAAGAACAGGTGAAAAAAATAGAGGAAAAAGGGGAAAAAACCTTTCGTAGTTTGTCAACTGTATTTTATTTCTCCTAATTCTTTTTTCATGCCGCAAAGTTCTTAAAAGAGAGCTGAGGAAATTTTTTCCGTTAGCTGTTAGCGTCCCACTGACTTTGAAATTATGATGTGACAGTAAAAAGAGGAACATTTTACCGTTTTTTTTTTCCTCTCAGGCAAACGGATTAACCCTAGAATTGTCGTAGAACGTAAAAGGTCAGTTTACCCCTTAAAAAAACCAATTGATCAAAAAAAAACGGTCTAACCCTAATCCTTTGACTTTAACGCCTTTACGATGGGGTTGCGGACCTGGAAAGGATTACGAAAATTTTCAGGTCGAAAGAAACTGACTTCGGCAGAAAAGGGTCGATGGATTGGGGAAATTTTTAAATCCTGCAAAAGGTACCGAGTTAATTTGTCCAGTTATCCTTCTTCTTTTTGGTTTATGTCTTTATGAGGCCGGAGGTGAAGCACGAATGAGAAAAACCCCTTTTCCTTTTTCAGGTACTGTTAGGTGTTAGCAGTTAGGCCGATAGGTGGTAGGGATTAAGCAAATTGCTTGCTGGAGGTTACTCATTTTTATTACTACCCCAGTGAGGGAAAAAAGGGAACTTTTACTGTTAACAGCTAGGAGTGCTACTAGAAATTATTATTTTCTCGTAAATTCGTGGACGATCATAAAATCCTTCCTGTTTTTTTTATCTTAGGGTATGCAGTAAAATTAACAGTGCCTTGCTTAAGTGCTTAATATTTTCTTCGAGAAAGTTTATTAGCTACATTCTTGAATTTTGAAGACAAAATATTTATAAACCAAATCTCAGTTTTAAAATATCCTATTCACTCAGTTATTCACTAAAATGGAAAAAAATACTTGAAACAGATAATTACAATTAACCAGGGTGCCTAGTGTTTCTCCTTAAAAAAATTCCAGGACTTTTCCAGGTAAAAAATAAATTTTTCCAGATATCATTTTTTAATTATTACCATAAACTTTCATGGAAAATTTTTTTTTTGAACCTATACGATAGAAATAGTTTACACAACAAAATGAACCATATGAAATTTTTATTACACGATTTCTGAAATTCTTGAGTTTAACTAACTGTATTTATCTGTATAAGCTCAAAAAACTATTTTTTAAGGAAATACTTTCTAAGAAGAATTATTAGTTTTCTACTAAGTCGTTTATCAATTGCTTTACTGATCTTTAATGAAAAAGTTACTTTTTTACAGTAAAAAAAACTACAAATTCATTTAGTAACCTCACTATGAATTAGTGCCTTACTAAGTGAATCAGTAATTTTCTTCAAAAGCTTACTAAAGTAATAGATAAACGACTTCTCCTGATTTCATTCAGGATTGCTACAAAATCCCAATTTCAAAATTCCCTGACTTTCCCTGACTAATTTTTCATTTTCCCTGACTGTTATTTGCCGTTATAATTTTAATTATATAATACCGAAAATTTCGAATCGGAAAAAAATAAAAAGTTTTTTTTCAATTCTATATATATATAATACCGGGTATTATATTAATATATATTATAATTCATTATATTATATTATTATATTATAATTATTGTACAATACAATGCAGTAGTTCAATTTTAGGGAAAATAGGGGATTTCTTTTTGGAAAAAGGGGATTTTAAAAAAAGGAGATAATATTTCTTTTAAAAATACCAAGGAAGCTGCACTTCTCCAGAATCTTAATAAAATCCTCAAAAATCTTAGATTTCTGTCTAGAATCTAATAAATCACTCCTCAAATTTCTTAACTTTCAGAATCTTTGGAATGCTCTAGAATTTTCTAAAATCCTTCATGACTTCTGGAGTTATCAACAAACTTTTAAAATCTTCTGGAATATTTTGTAGATTTATTAAAGTTGTAGATTCATTAAACCTTTTAAAGTCACAAAAATTCTCTACAATCTAGATTTTTGAGTGTTTTAGAATTTAGAATCTTCCAGAGACTTCCCGATTCTTCCGAAATCTTTCGATAAAGTTCTAAAATCTTCTAGTCTCTTCTAAACTTTTTTTTTTGGAAGACTCAAAAAGTCTACAGAATTTTAGGAAGATTCTGAAAATAGTCTAAAAGATACTCCAAGATTATTAGCTAAAGTATTCTGCAGAATTCTGGAAATTCTAATGCAGCTTAGAATAATGTGCTTAAAGTTCTGATCGTCCAAATGAACGAAATCTTTATTTGATAATAATTTCAAATATTTGAAATCAAATTTTGATTTCGTTTTAAACTCCAATTTCTTCTAAAACATTGTTTTATCAATATAGAAACTAATGTAATGATAAAGAAGATGATATTTCTCTTTATTTTATAGATTGAACAATATTTTAAGATAATTTTGAGTTAAGAAAAAAATAAATAAAATAAATAAAAACAATTGTGTTTTATTCTATATTTACTCAGCTAATTAATCCAAAAATTTTCTAAAAGTTCGTTCATTTGAAAGTTCAAAACTTCAGGTACATTTCAGAATATTCTTGAGGATTCTGGAAGATTTTAGAAGATCGTGGAAGAATTCAGAAGATTTTAGGCGATTTTAGAAGATTGTGGAGCATTCTAATATATTTTGTGTAGAATATTAAAGAATTTTTTAGAATTCTTTAAGATTGTATAAAGAATTCTTTAAGATTGAATAAGATTATTATAGAAGAATCCAGAAGATTCTAAAAGATTATGGGAAAATCTAGAAGAATCTAAATGATTGTAGATTTTAAGACAGTCTAGAATATTTTGAAGAATTTTTACAAATTTCAGATAAGTTTTGAAGATTTTCAATAATTTGAGAAAATTTCGGTAATCTTTTGGAGACTTTGAAGAATTCTAAAAGATTCTGTAGAAAATTCTAGAAGATATAATATTGAAGAATTTTGGGATATTATTTTATAAGATTATTGTAGGAGAACCCAAAAGATTCCAGTACAGTCTCAAATATTTTGGAGAATTTTAAAGGATTTTAAATCAATTTTAAACATTCTGGAAGATTTTAAGAGACTTTAGGAGACTTTTGCAGATTTTGGAAATTTAGAAATTATGGGAAATTTAAGAAAACATTAGAAAATTTTTCTATTTCTCATAACTCTTGGAAAATTATTCAAAAATTTGAATATGAAAAGGAAAAAATGGGAGAAAGAGGAATAAAACTCTAGAAAAAAGTGACTTTAGGTGATTTGGAAAATAATATGTGAAAGGGGGGAAAAGGGGAATAGGGAACTATCTATGATCCCTAATTTTGTAATATTATATTAATTATGTAATAATTGTTTATAATATTGGATGTTAATTTTGGCTTTAGGCATCAGTTTTCATGCATTTTGCAAACGAAATAGACGTCCAAACAAAACTTCTCCACAATTCATTGTCAGAATGCATAGGCACTTACCAATTTCCACATGGTTAGTTGACAAAAATCTCATTAATTACAAGTCGAATTTCAATTTCTGAGAACTGCACCAAAGTTACCAAAGTTTTTATTTACTTAAGACTGCACTAGACCCTTATATTATATTACAAATTTTATTAATTTGTCTGATTATTGTAAGGACAACACACATTTTTAGATTATATTACAAATTTTATTATTATGTCCAATTATTGTAAGGACAACACACATTTTTAGTTTTGTGCAAACATTACCAAAGATATTTAAGACTGTACTAAACCTGATTTCAAATAATTTCTTTATTTAAACTACATTCGTACACTGTGTCCCTGATAAAAAAAAAATTTGTAAATGTTTTTTCCAGAATAAAAATTATCCACTGATGAGGGCCACCATTGTGCGCTGAAACGTTTGGTTCAATTAAAAATTAATTGAATTATTTATTCGGACCGTAAAGCCAAAATTAACATCCAATATTATAAACGATTATTTTCATCGAGGGACAATATAATCCCCCACTGCGTATTAATGATGTAATTATAATAATTGTTAAAGTATAATTATAATTATACAATTATAATACAATTACGATACAATTATAATCTTTTTAATAAAAAAATTCCCTGACTCTTTGAAGGTTTTCCCTGATTTTCCCTGACCATTTTTAAATTCACTGACTTTCCAGAATTCTCTGACCTATAACAACCCTGTCATTTGAAGAAAACTACTAATTCAAATGTAGAGAGATAAGAATTCCAGGACTATGAGTCAAATTCAAGGACTTTTTCAGGTTTTCAAGGATTTCCAGGACGCTAGACACCCGGAATTAACATCAGTCTTTGGTTTACTTTTCTTGTGCCTCTTTTAAATTAGAAAATAAATGTAAATGGTTTTGGAAAGATCTTAAGTTGCTCTTTTCGTTTCTAATTAGACTTATTAGGCCGGCACATGCGGCTTAAAAAAGGGGAAGAAACTTTAGGGGCCTGTTCACCTCGAGGATTTCTCACTTTACTTGCTTCAGTGTAACTTCACCGCTGCATTGAATTCGCGGGGTCAGCTTTATCTGGAGCGACCTCATTTTGGAGGGTCGAAGGACGTCATGGAGTTGGTTCGATCGGGTCGCAGATGGCAGTGAGAACATTGTCGTCATTGCTTAAATCACGTCTGCAACAGAACGTGCTCACTTCCGCTAACACTAAACCCATTGGCGTAACCCGTAACCGATTACTTCAAATTGAACCATTACCATTTCCAATTTACAGTCCAATCCAGATATTAAGTCTTCATTTCTGAATAGACAAAAAGTTTAATTTTCGATAACGTTATAGCAAGTTAGCAAGAGTAGAAAGTATGTTCTTTAATCTGTAACGAATTACTTTTAACAAAAATTGTGGAATATTTAAATATTAATCCTTTATAATATTGGATGTTAATTTTGGCTTTAGGGTCAGAATAAATAATTCAATTAATTTTTAATTGAACCAAACGTTTCGGCGCATAATGGTGGCCCTCATGAGTGGTTAATGTTTATTCTTGTGGAAATTGGTAAGCGCGTATGCATTCTGACAGAATGAATTGTGGAAAACGATTATTTTCATCGAGGGTCAATATAATCTACCACTGAGTATTTAAATATTACTTTTCTAAGAACACTAATAGAATTTTTATCTGTAAAGTTTTTGTGTCTAACTTACACGATATATAGAAGTGTTATCGATACAAAGTTTAGAGAAAATATTTTTTTAATAGACTATTTTTCTAAGTCAAATTATCCAAACAAAAGGTTTTTCTTTATGCTCCATGAAGAAAGACCTAGTTTTTCCTTCTTCCAATCGCATAACATCACACTTGCGAACTCTCGTCGCGTACTTCTTTTTCGTCCACATGCACTTAAAAAGTACATACTTGGAAAGTAGCGTGCGAAATTACATGACTTTCACGTTCACCCGCGCTCGTTGCGCAGTCACGACCCTAATTTACTTTCTACGGGGAAATCGCAACGATTATTTCCCAGAGGACTTTCTATATTATTCTATAAATAAAAAAACAAGAAATAAAAACTGAATTAAATTCCGTCAATAATAACAGCCCCCATTGACCCCAATGAATTAAATTCCGTCAATAATAACAGTCCCCATTGTCCCCAATGAATTAAATTCCGTCAATAATAACAGTCCCCAATGTAAATGCGGTCGGATAAATGGTAATCATCGCCTCTGTAAGGAGACATTTATTAATTCAACCTGGCTTGTTTTAACCAATTATTTATTATGCAGATCATCGAACAGATTATAGCAGAAAATATATCCTTAGCGGATTATAATATCGGGATTATTGTGCAACAAACACAGGGATCGGCAATAACGATCCGACTAGCAAAGTCGAATGTATTACTTAGCTGGGATTTTGAAAAAAAAAACTTACGAACGCGCCGTATGTCGTAAGGTGCACGCGCCTCGAACGTACAAAACGATTATCCTCATTCGATGTCGATGAACCAGTTGCGACCGATTCCGGCTCCGAAGGACGCGGTCGCCGATCCGCGACGATCCTTCGTTCACTTCGGTTAAGAAATTGTTGCGAGATTACAATCACTGCCCACATTTTTGACGCCTCCAATACCACGCGCTCTATCGCCACCTGGAAAAATTCACAAAAAAATAAACAATATCCCTTCACAAATGTCTTCATTCAATAATCATATTATTTTGTCTAAATCATCAAATTATGAAGAATATTGAAGGAAAATGAATTCCAAGTCAACGATATTAAATAAAGTGGCAATTGGAATTTATTTTCCTTTAATAAAAAAACTTGCTGTGTTTGCTGTGGATACATTTTATGTCCGAGAGATTCGGACTTGGCTGGAAAACGTGTCATGGAAGTAAATTGCATCGCGAGGATTCATTTGTCTCATCATTTGCGATCGTCATCGACCCCAATGGGGTTTTTGCCCCCATCATCCCTCGACCCCATTTCCTCCAGGCCACGTGTGTCTGACGTCAGAGCCCACCCCACCCACATCCCACCCTTCGACCCGTGAGCGAGGGCAATGAACTCTTCACGACCCCTAACTCGGTCAGCATCGACAGAGGTCCGCCATCTTGCCACTGTTCGTGATTCCCGGGTGTATTTTCGTTTCCACAGCTTCCCTCCAGCTGGGCACGTAAGATGTTAAATCCGACGTCCTCTCGTTTTGACTCAAACTCATGTCACATTCACCTCACGACTCAAATCTTGTGTTCAAATTATTTACATACATCTTTCTTTAGATCCATTTCCCGTTCACAAAAATAATTTTTTACATAAAAAATAGATCAACAAGAAAAATGTACTTAATTTGATGCCAGTCATCAATTTCACTGATTATCATATCGGGTCTTCATAAGTGATTTTCAGTCATTTTCCACTGACTTTGTGGAGAATTTAACAGCATAAATTAAAAATTATCTTTTGTACTTTAAATCTAAATTAGTGAAAAGTGAGTCACTAATTTACTTTAGACAACATTTCTGCTAATTATTAATAATAGACTAATAGAAAAGTGAAATAGTGGGTAGAGAAATACAACTGTAATAATTACACTGTTAGAAAAATTTGTAGTAGATTTAAGATACACGTGTGTGAAGTAAATATGCAGTACAGCCATTGAAATTTAAGATACAGCCTGCCAGCGTGTCGGTAATACAGATTGCGCCAATCCATAAAGTCTTTTTAGTTCTTAAATCTTGCAAAAATATTATAAATCAAATTGATTGTCCATAATTCCTCTATTCATCTGTTGTTTATAATAAAATAGGAACATATAGGGGGTCAACTTCTTCCAAAAATGTCTAAATACAAGAATTTTATTACGCGTGTAGTACTTTTAGGTTAGGAAGTTTTAATTTTCAATTAATTATAAGTCTGCAAGTTAAATTTAACTTAAGTTATATATATAAATCTATTTATATATTTATATTTAAATATTTATTAAAATATTTTAATTTATTAATTAAATTATTCGTGTGAAATGGAATTATGTGAATTTGGTAATATACATGTATCTTAAATTTCATATACGATTTTAAATTTAAGACACACTTATATTAATATCAATTTCATACTCTGTTTGAATTTTTGTTGAAAATTTAATATACATCTGTATATGAAAATTGCGATAATTTCTAACAGTGTAGTAAAAATTTTCACTAATCCAGATTTAAAGAGTAGAATTTAGACTATTTAGAGTGTAGAAAAAATGTCTAATTTTATGAATAAGTGGTCACTAAGAAAATTAACAGAGATCGTAATTGAAATATATTTCTAGCAGAATATCGATTATCAAATTTGGAAGCTAACTTTACCAGAGTCCTCAAGCTGAATCTATCTCCTCTAGCATTTATAACTTCGATTTTTAATCAGCGATTCAAATTCACTACCTGAAGGTAATTCTATAAAAATATCAAATTTTGTAATAATAAATATCAGAGTGTCTAGCAACCTGGGAATCCTTGAAAACCTGGTAAAGTTCTTGAATTCTTTTTGCCTGGAAAAACCTGGAAAAGTCCTTGAATTTCATTCATAGTCCTGGAATTCTTATCTCTATATCTGAATTTGTAATTATGTCTTCAAATGAAATAATGAGATGGAATAATTTCAAATTAAATAATTATTTATCAATTGCTTCAGTCGAGGCTTCAGAAAGCTTTTGTAGAAAACTACTGATTCACTTAATAAGACTAGTTTACTAATTCAGGTAATTGGGCAGTTTAGTAACTTTTCTCAATTTTGACTTTTTCGATCCGGTTTTTTTTAAAAGCTTTACTTTATTACCAAAATAAGGACTCAATCAGGGGAGTTCGAGCAACTAATGCACTTTTTATTATTTTATTGAAAAATTTAAAAATATAAACTTAAAATTCTAATTTCCAGTTTTTTGCTGCGATCTTTTTTTAAAAGCTTTATTTTATCCTTGAAACAAGAAATAAATTGGGGGAGATCAAGGAACTGATGTTCTTTTTATTATTTTATTAAAAAACTTAAATAAATTTAAACCTAAAGTTTACTAATCTTTTTAATTATAAATTTAAATTTTAAAATTGTTTAAATAAAATAATAAAAAGTACATTAGTTTCTTGAGCTCCCCGGATTGATTTCTTGTTTGAATAATGAAATAAAGCTTTTTTAAAAAAGGAGGCCGCAGAAAAACTGGAAGTTAGGAATTTTTTAATTTTAAGTTTAATTTTTAAGTTTTTTTACTAAAATAATAAAAAGTACATTAATTTCACGACCTCTACGGATTTATTTCTTAGTTTGGTGATAAAATAAAGCTTTTTTAAACAAAACCGGATCAAAAAACTCAAAATTGGGAATTTCAAACTTTTATATTTACATTTAATAGTTTTTTAAATAAAATAATAAACAGTATATTAGTTTTCTGAACTCCAATTTCTTGTTTTAGTAATGAAATAAACTTTTTAAAAAAGAACGTAACAAAAAATTGAAAATTGGGAATTTAAAAAATTGTAAGTTTTAATTTTTAAGTTTTCTTATAAAATAATATAATGTGCATTAGTTTTTCGAGCTCCCAGATTGATTTCTTGTTTCAATGATAAAGTAAAGCTTTTTAAAAAGAGACCTTAGTGAAAAAGAAAGCTTTTTTTAAAAAACCGGATCAAAAAAGTCGAAATTGGGAAAAGTCACTAAACTGCATAATTGTTAGGCTTATTAAGTGAATTTGTAGTTTTTTAAAAATAATAGTTATTTACTAAAGATTAGTAGAAAACTACTAATTCTTTTTAGAGAATATTCCCTTAACTCTTTAGCTACCAGCGTTGTAAATTTGCAACGTCCACTTTTTTCGATTTTCTCGCATTTCCATAAATTAAACTTATAATTCTGCAAAATAAATATGTGGATTGGATCTAATTGGAGTATTCTGCACCTCGTAAGGTGGTTATAAGTAATCGTATTCTCAATAGAAGCCGAGAAAACTCAAAAAAAAAAAATTTGTAACTTTTTTTGCAGAAAACAGTCACAAATTGACCATATATTATTCCTAAATTTTTTTCAGAATTTTTAGACAATGAGAAAAGGGTCTGGTAGCTAAAGGGTTAAACAAAAAATAGTTTTTTGAGCTTATGCAGATACAGTTAACTAAACTCATGAATTTCATAAATCGCATAATAAACATTTTATATGGTTCATTTAGTTGAGAATAAGGTTTACTCAAAAAAATGTCTGGTTAAATTAACCAGAATTCTGGTTAAATATGCCCTTACTATTTTTTCTGGTTAGTGTAACCAGAATTCTGGTTAAACTAACCAGAAATGATTAAAACAATCAGAATTCTGATTACTGTAACCAGAAAAAATAGTAAGGCCATATTTAACCAGAATTCTAGTTAATTTAACCAGACATTTTTTTGAGTGTTTATATAGGTTAAAGATATTATACAGGTTCAAGAAAAAAGATGGTAATAATTAAAAAATAGTACCGTCAAACGAGGCAACTTCGGACATGTGGGGTAAATTCGGACAGCCCTAAATTTAAACTTTAACTTACTCAAAACGATTCCAACTGGAATTTGGAATCAGTTGAGCCCTTAACTGGTTCCAGATCCTAGTTAAAACCATCTTGAGTAATTTAAACGATTAATTTAAGGCTGTCCGAAATTCCCCCCCTTGTCCGATGTCGCCCCGTTTGACGGTTCCTGGAAAAATTTATTTTTTGCCCTGGAAAACCTGGAAAAGTCCTGGAATTTTTTTTAGAAGAAATGGTAGACACTCTGATATAACATCTATTATAAGAATATCATTTCTAGGTGGATGATGTGTTCGTGCGTGGGTAGTAGTCCTCTCTGATGCATAGATTTACTTCCAGTTGTTTGCGCAACCCGATTACTTATCGCGTCACATATCCTGCATTATTATATCGCTCACAACTGCATGAATTTGTGGACAAGAGGTTCGACAGGGCGTGAACGTTTTATAAAATTAGAAACGTAATCCTCGTTCGAAATGTAAATGGCCTCTCTCCTCTTTTTCCTCCGTCAGTGAACCCACGTAACTAGACGCTGAAATGCAACATCGGTAAATAGACTATGTAATCCGCTGTCGATTGCACAATTTCTGCGTTGGGTGTACCAACTCCTAGAACCTAGACTCGTAGACAGTGCACGAGATTGCACTTGGCAAACTTTCACAAACTCTCCAACGGTGCCGTTTTCCAAGCGCGGCCGCCAACTTTCCTACGCACCCGCAATCCCAACTTTCATTCCACTGCAAGTTTATCAACAAACATCTTGAATTCTAGAACGAGTTTCTTCAATGAAGTTCTCACCCGCAATCCTAAAGAATTCTTCATAAGATTCTAAACTTCAGGATAATATGAGATAAAATGTGTATGTCCATATTGAAACAGACAACTTTGTCGATACTATTTCAGTCAGAAAAATATTTGTTTGATTCAAACAAAATTTGTTTAATTCAAACAAATTATAACGTTGATAAGGGGCCAAACAAATGTTTGTTTGATTCAAAAAAATTCTTTATTTGTCTTTATTTATTTGATTTGAATAAATTTTCTTTAGATCGAATAAATCTTTTGTTTAAATTAAATAAAGTTCTTGTTTGCTGAATTTTCTTTAGATCGAGTAAATCTTTTGTTTAAATTAAATAAAGTTCTTGTTTGCTTTAAACATTTTTTGTTTTAAATGAAGTAAAGATTTTGTTTTTAAACTTTATTTAATTTTGTAAATAATTAATTTTAAAAAATTTTTAATTTTGAGCTTAAGAAGTGTTATGTGTGACACAACTTTTTTTAGACTACCTGTTGGGATGCGCGGGATGCGTAAACGGTAGTACTAGAACATGTTCCAGTCGCCTTTATATTCAGTATGATTGTAGTCTTTCTTGTGAGAAAGATCCTTCTGCGCTATTAGCGTTTTTCTAAGGAACTATTGTATGCGGATTATAATTTTTGTTTAAATCAAACAAATATTTATATAAATTCAAATGGATTTAATTTAAGCAAAACCATTATTTAAGTCAAACGAATTGTACCAAACAAATTATTTGTTTCGATTAATAAGGTAGTTATTTTTTATTTATAAATATGTAACGCGATCCGAGAAAAGGGACCTACTGAGCAAAAGTAAAATTTTACAGGACGGGCGATTGAAGAAATCTCCGTCGCTCCGCACGCGTTCAAAAACTCTTTTTCAATAATTTATATCTTGTGAAATAATGCAGATACAAAATTTCTGATTGCACCCCTAAAAAGATCAGTTAAAGAAATTATAGAATCCATCATAATCCGAAGATTGATTTTTTGCTTAGTAGGTCCCTTTTCTCGGATCGCGTCACATATTTTGTTAATTGAAACAAAAAATTTGTTTCTTTCAATAATATGATATCAAACAAATTTTTTGTTTGATTGAAACAAATTTCTTTCTGAGTGTTTCCGAGTTATTCGTGTTTTTGTAACTGAGGGTAGAAATTGACGATTTTTAGTTTTTAATGTAGGACGATTCTTTAACCTTTGCTTAATCAACTGGCACTACGAATGTCTCAAAAGTAAAAGGAAGTGAAAGAAATTTAATAAAAAGTCATTGAAGGGCCCTTTATTGGAGAAAATGAACGAAGAATTTGAGAAATGAACTTTACGAAAGTTGCAGGATAGATTGGCATTTTTTGCAGAATTATGTGCGATAACTTTTTTATTTTTTAACATTCAGGGTTCTTTTTTGGCTTTATTTATTCGCAATTTCATTTAATACGATTCTGAACTTCACTCTATAAATTCAAATTAGAACTCCATCAAATAAGTGATGTTTCAAAATAGACCACTTTATCGATTTATAACAAAAACCGATATTTTACCATTATTTTAAAATTTATAATATATAACTACTACCTTACATTAATCTTGGTTCTTACTTAGCTTTTTAGGTTCTTACTAAGCTTTTTGAAACAATATCCACTGAGAAAAAAATACTTTTGAATCTATAATTATAGCATATAGTCATATACTATTACTATTTGCCAAAAGCAGATGCTATAGATTTCAAGTAATATGCTCTGGAATTTATAGCAGCGCTGTTGAATCAAAATTTACTGTTTTTTAATCAAAGCTTGCCGATTTGAATCAACAGTGATACTGAAAATTCTATAGTATATTATTATAAATCAGTAGCATCTGTTTTTGGCAGATCGCAATAGCATATATGCTGTAGATTCAAAAGTATTTTTTTCTCAGTGTCTTTAACTTTCAACTGGAATTTAATGCTTTTTTCAACGAAAACTTCAACTGCAATTTTCTGGAAATGCTATTTAATGGACATCAAACTTTGAAAGCGACTCACTTCCTCATTTTTGAAGCTAGAGGGTTCAATTTTTTTTTAAATGTAGGTTTATCTGGGAATATGCTATGCGTAACTCCATATCGACAAAGTAGTATCTTTCAATATAAACGTACACAAATAGGATATGGTAGAATAAGATACGTTCATTTTTTAAGGTATTATGGACACGAAAAAACAGGTCTCAGGAAAACATATTTAATTATACTTTCAAGAATTGTAATATTATTATTGAAGGTACTGTTTAAAAGAGAAAATACTATTTTTTATGAAAAAATTTGAAATATTAAAAAATTATTTATTTCAAAAATTTTATTTTCGACCAAACTTTTTTTTATTGCTTTCTACCAAATTTTTAAAAATAAAACGATTTTAATGAATAATAGCTTATTTTCTTGGAAAAAAGATTCTCTAAAACTTGACCTCATCCAATTTGTAAAAATAAATTTTTCAATGGCAGAAGTCATTAAAAAATAACTTTTTAAACAAAAAATTTCATAAATAAATACCCATTGACAATTATTTTTTTTTAAATTGGATGACGTCAAGTTGAAGAAAATCCTTTTCTTCAGAAAATAAGCTATTATTCATTAAAATAGAGTATCTAGTGTCCTGGAAGTCCTTGAAAACCTGGAAAAGTCTTTGAATTTCTTTTACCTGAAAAAACCTGAAAAAGTCCTTAAATTTGACTCATAGTCCTGGAATTCTTATCTCTCTACATTTGAATTAGTAGTTTTCTTGAAATGAAATAATGAGAAGTCGTTTATCAATGGCTTTAGTATGCTTTTGTAGAAAACTACTGATTCACTTAGGCTTACTAATATACTAATTCATTTAGTTAGGGTTATAAAGTGAATTTGTAGTTTTTTTTCTGTAAAACAGATGTACCTGAATTTCTGAACGTTCAAATGAACGAAAATTCTTTTCATAACTAAAATTTAGCTTGAAATATTGTTCCAACCACAAAATAAAAAGAAGAATCATAAGCTTTTTTATCATTACAATATTTTCTTTATTAATAAATCAATATTTCAGAACAAATTTGGATTTAAAATTGAATTAAATTAAAATTTTGTTCATTTGAACTTCAGGCACATATAAAACAGTAGTTTTTTAATGAAAGATTATAGAAATTCTTACTAAAGCAATTGATAAATGACTGCGCTATTTCATTAGTAGTAGTACAAAACAAAAAATTTTGAGCTTATACAGATAATTATTTCATTCAGTAGTAGTACAAAACAAAAAATTCTGAGCTTATACAGATACTTATTTTATTTATTAGTAGTACAAAACAAAAAATTTTGAGCTTTTACAGGCAGTCAGATACAATCAGCTAAACTCAAGAATTTCATAAATCGCATAATGTACATTTTATATGGTTCATTTAGTTGTGTATAAATTATTTCTATCGTACAGGTTCAAGAAAAAAAGATTTTTTCCAATTAAGTTTATGGTAATAATTAAAAAATGGTACCTGTAAATTTATTTTTTAGCTGTAAAACCTGGAAAAGGCCTGGAATTTTTTTTAGGGAAAACGCTAGACACCCTGATTAAAATCGAATCATTTTTAAAAATTTAGTAAGAAGCGATAAGAAAAAAAGATTTATCGAAAATAAAATTTTTTAATCAAAATTTTTTTTGTATGTTTCAATTTTTTTCATGGAAAATAATTTTTTTTAAAACAATACCATTAATAATAATTTTGCGATTCTTGAAAGTATAAGTAATTATATTTTGTCGATACCTGATTTTTCCTGCCCGTAATACCTTAATTTACATTTGTCAACAAACCATTTTATGCAAAGAAAAAATCATTTTTGCAAAGAAAAGGTTCAAGCCTGAAATGCAAATTGCCTAAATACCACTTTCCAGCTCTTTAGACTTTAGAGACAAGCATACACCAATGAAAAAAGAGGGAGAAAAGTCTACACAGAATAAAAGAAAGGTCATTTTTGTTGCAGAGCATTTTTATCCGGATATCCGGATCAGAATGAACTTTTACGGTTTCAAATGAACTTTTTTTCTTACTGAGTATACCTGTCTCTAAAGTCTAAAGAGCCGAAAATTGGAATTTAGGCAACTTGCATTTCAGGTTTGAACCTTTTTTGTAAAAATTATTTCTTCTTTGCATAAAATGGTTTGTTGAGAAATTTAAATTCCTATCATTTAAAAAGTTTCATTTGACTGGTTATGTAATTAAAGAATACAATATATCTGAATAATATAATATACACTGATATAACTATATCAGTGTGTATATATAAGAATACAATATATCTGAATAATATAATATACACTGATATAACTATATCAGTGTGTATGTATAATAATACAATATACCTGAATAATATAATATACACTGATATAACTATATCAGTGTGTGTATATATAGGCCTAAAAAATTATTATAAAAAACAGAGACATTAAGCCCCAGACTTTGGTGCTGTTTCCGAAATTGAATTTTCGAGAAAGAAGGGTTCTTAATCACCAGAAATAAGTTCATTGTTTTTCAATTACAATTATCTGTGTTACAATTTTTTATGAAGTTAACAATCATGGAAATTGGTATTTTAATTGGAATTAATACTTCCTTGGAAGATCTTTCCTTAGAGATTATTTTAATTTGGAAAATGTTTCTGTATGCCTTTCTGTGGATTTTTTTTCAGAGAGAGTGACGTGTGTAAAGATCATGTGTCGCTCTTGATATTGGAATTCTATTCGAAGCTTTCCAGCATCACGTGGCACGCTGGCAACGCGAAGGAAGTAGGCGACTAGCTCGATTGCGGAAATCAACGTGGTCCTTATATAAAGCTCCAAGATTACATAAACGTTTGTGGCGTGTGTGAAATCGAATCGTCCAATCTTTGTCTTTAATCAACAGCCAGTTTGATATATAACACAACTGACACACTTAAAAATTCCCTGAGCAATCATCCATTCAATCATTTCCGGATAACACGTGTCGTTTTATTTACTGCGATATTACAGACCTCAATCTATTATATTATATCTAATAGAATGCAATAATGGTTTTAAGAAATTAATATCCCTAACAGATTTTTTCAAATCTGTTATAGATTTTTTCAAATCTGTTAGAGATTACAAAACATATGGATTACAAAACATAATTACGGACAAAAACTATCTTAGTCCCTCAGTTCAACATTTCAAACCTGAATATCTCAGAAACTAAATCATACATTCTAATAAATAAGATATTTCCAGATATCCGGAGAGGGAGTTAAGAAAAAAAGCATCATGTATCATTATAAAATAAAATGGTTATTGAAATAAAGGTCTCTGAAGTTTGAGGTTAGAAAAGACGCATGTGACGCAGGACGCTTAAGGGTATGTGATACATCATGACGTCACTAATTACCGACCGATTTTTTATTTATATTCAGCGGGCTTATTAAGAGAGAAATGCAAATATAATGCTGAAATTTTGAGAAATAATAAAGAACATATTTAGACGTCGATGTCTGGTGCGTTTCAGTTTTTATTTCGAAAAAAATAGTGTTTCGAAAATAATTTTTTTTCAAAATAAAAATTGAAACGCACCAGATATCGATCCCTTGATATATTCTTTATTATTTCCCGAAATTTCAGCATTATATTGGCATTTCTCTCTTTAAAAACCCACTGAATGTAAATAAAAAATCGGTCGGTAATTCGTGACGTCATTATGTATCACATACCCTTAAAGGTGTGCAAACGGAGAATGATAGGCATCTTGTCTTTACCTACTGAACGGATTAGACGGGCAAGTGTATGGCGGGGCGCATGCGTCAGTGATCTCAAGGCCTCGCGCATTAGTTCTTGGAGTCGTTCGCTTCGCGTTGTCCCACTTTCCTTCACGTTCGGTCAACGACCCGCGGACCGTCGCTGACTCTCCGTAGGTGAGTTTCCAAGGTGCACTGACACAGACTTGCGCGATCCACCCATACGACTCCCACACACCCTTGCGAATCTCACAGATAAGATTGCGCGCGTTCCGCGACGCGGTTCGCTCAATAACCGCGTCGCGGCGCCACCGTCCTTTTCGCGAATTCGCAATGTCGATACGTCAGGGAATTCACATCTCCCGGGTCAGTATCTGTATTTTTAAATTGCTGATAACCACTTCTCAAAAGCTGAACATCAATTTTTTCGAAATTAGATTCTGATTGGAAACTGTGTTTTGATAAGATAATTTCTGATTGAAAATGGTATAATTATGTTTCCTACTACTAGCTACTAGCTTTTAGTTTTGTCCAATGGTAACTTGTCTGGTAAAATACATATATTTTCGTTAGAAAAAAGGGTAGATTAATTAATTAATATGTATATTAATTAAAATTATTATAAATAATAAATTATAAAATTAAACTATAAAATTTTTTCTGTTTTAGGTAAGTGAAGATAAATTTTCAATAATTGGAGCTTCTGCCTTTCCCCAGGAGGGTAAGTATAATCGGGGAAATTTCGTAAAACATTGACTCTGCGCACTTGCGGTATGGTACCTATATCGATTACCTCGTTCGGGTTCATTGAACCCTGGCAGTAAATAATATCAAGAAGTCGTTTTACCCCTTGACCTCAAGAGCGCTGAGTTCTTTGCCTAATGATCCTCGATATCGAAAAATCGGTCTGCGGCTTAAAATAGGGACTTTTAAACGAGCTCAAAGTTCAGTTATCTCGATTACGTTCCAGATTCGATATTCCAATAAAAACATTCATCAATT
Source organism: Euceroptres primus (assembly GCA_037177015.1). NCBI lineage: Eukaryota > Metazoa > Arthropoda > Insecta > Hymenoptera > Figitidae > Euceroptres > Euceroptres primus. Next base: position 24,348 of record JBAGKK010482918.1, read on the forward strand.
CCAAATTAACTTCGAAGCATAAAAGTTGCCTTCGAAGACTTTATTTTTACTACAAAATGCATTTGTTTATTTCATTTATTCAGTAAGAACTTCTAGGTAAATGATGAGGTGTCAACATTCTGTTAAAAGTGAGAATGCTGCATTATGGTTACAAAATATTTCTGCATTAAACAGGTTTCCTGAGTAAGAATAATGCGTCTTTGTATAGTTTTGAAATCAGAAAATTTTAAACATTTCTCTTATTTTCTCTTCAAATTTTAAACATTTCTCTTCTTATTTTCTCTTCAAATTTTAAACATTTCTCTTCTTATTTTTTCTTAAAATTTTAAACATTTCTCTCCTTATTTTCAATGCATTGTAAAATAAATTACAAAAATTGACTATAAGATAAGGGTGAATTTCTGACATGATCATATGAGCACTTCTGATAAGCGTTTCTTTTCTGATCATTCTGCGTTCAACGTTCAGCTGCCCTGAAAAGCATGGGTAATTTGACGCTTGCGCAGAAGGGTTGAGTGTCACCAACCCCCTCCATTCATGGACCAAGCAACCCTCGCGTGTATGCCGCGAACAGCGAACAGTATCTCGCACGTTGTTGATTAAAAACGGTCACGCGACATGTCCAAAATTGCCAAGTGTCATCATACCAATCGGAAAAAGGTGAAAAATTCAGAATCTCAAACAGAAAACCACCTCCTTGGTCCTATCGGAGTTCGCAGAGATACAATTCTCTCGAGTCAAAGTGAAAAATCAAAACTCCCCCTATACAAAGGTATATTTTCTGGTATTCAATTACTATTTGTATTCAATTATTATTTGTATTCATATTCAAATACTATTGTATTCAATTACTGTTACTACTACTTTGTTTCTTATCATTTCTACTTTAGCTTATATTTAATTTAAATTTGATTTCTTGAAACAAATGATTGTTCGGGAATGTACATCCATTGGAAAATCATTGTTGCTACGACGTATTAATGCGCATGCTAGCAGAAATATTTTACCTCCCCTGGTGTTTCCAGTACCGGGTACCGAACTGTCCACGCCTCATTATACTTTTGTCGATACAATTTATGGAAACATTTTCCAAGAGCCCCGTTTTTTTTGTAAACACGGAAGACGAAAAATGCTTTCTTCCAAATTGGCGATAATGATAAAGCGAACCGTTGTTGAAAACCCGTTACGGATACTATGGAAACCGAAAAAAACGGTATCCATTCTAATCAGCGTGACACTCGACAACAGTTGCTTCGAAAATGAACTTTTCAATGTTCGGTGACAAAAATTACGACCATTTTTCCAAATCCAAAGCCAAGTTCCGCATTCTCGACACAGCAGGAGTGAACCGAAAGGTTTGCCTGGTCATAATTTACGCTTCCGGGTATAAGACCCATTTGAATGGTCCCAAGTCATTTCCGGGTGGCCCTACCTGGAAAAAAGCCGATTATCGATAAATGCAATTTTTAAATAATTTTTCCATTATCAATCGTTGAAAATAAGAATAAACTAGCAACTTAAAAATAAAGAAATCCTGTTTTTGTGCGATAGGGATAAAAATAAATTACAATAGTAGGGATTAGGGTAGATTTAGGATTGGTTTCAAGGTCGAGGGTGAGTTGGCATCCAACATTGCGCATTATAAAGTCTAGAGGGGTGACATTTTGGCATCCGGGGTTCGTTTCAGCTTACGCAGAAAACCCCTCTTCTACTCGTTGGTTTGACACTGGAACGTATCGATTATGCTCGAGGAGCTCACGTGCTTGTTGGCATTGACATTGTCCGCTCTCTGCAACACCAGCGACATCTTTCCCTCGCGAACCTATGTGCTTGGCTAACAGTTTCAACGTAAAACCACCAGATGCCTCTGACAAGCGCGAGACTGATATTTTTTTAATTTTATGAGCCCTTTCATGCTCAATTTCCATTTCAGGTTTGCTTCCTTACAAACTACTCACTGGACTATGTGTTTCATCCAGGTCCCTTGAAAATATTTTTTTTCTGAATTTCTCAGGAAAAAAACGAAAAAATATGATTTTGAAGGTGCTCTTCTAAAAATCTAAACTCCCTAAATCTGAATCAGTCAAAATTTTTACTGATTTCATTCAGTGACCCGTTTCTAGCTAATTCATCAGTGAATTTTGACACATTTCTAATCAACTCATCAGTGAATTTTGACTGAATTTCAGTGAAATTGACTGAATTTCAGTCAAATTGACTGAATTTCAGTGAAATTTACTGAATTTCGGTGAAATTGACTAAATTTCAGTGAAATTGACTGAAATTCAGTCAAAATTCACTGATTATCAGTGAAATTGACTAAAATTCAGTCAAAATTCACTGACGATCAGTGAAATTGATTGAAATTCAGTCAAAATTCACTGATGAATTAGTTAGAAATAGGTCACTGATTGAAATCAGTGAAAATTTTGACTGATTCAGATTTAGAGAGAATGAAAAGTACATTAGACAATCAAAAACTTCATTTGTAGCCAAGAAAAACTTAGGGAATGTAGAAAATGAAATTTTCTCATCTAGTTTACTTTTTTCAGCTAGTCATTGATTATTTGGTAGCCAGGGATTTTAAACCGATTTAGCACACTGCTTTAATTTTATCTCATAAAATAAAAAAAAGTTTATAAAATAAAAAGATAAAAAAGTTTATCTCATAAAATGCAATAAACTTTACATCGGTGAAACTGGCAGGAGATTAAAAAATAGAATTTATGAACATAAAAGAGATTGTAGAATGGGTAATTTAAACACAGGTTTTTCACAACACTCATGGAAATTTGATCATTTTTTTATTTTGATAATATGAAAAGTTTAGCTAGAGAAAATAATTCCTTTAAAAGAAAAATCATTGAATCTATACAAATTAATAAAAATATCAAAACCTCAATAAATTTAAAATCTGAAATAAAGAAAATAAACCAAATTTATTAATGTATTATACATTAATATGTATTATTATAATTTATCACTAATTTATCAATCAGTTTAACATTATTTTATTCCAATTTGAAGCTTTGGCGCGCTTTTTTCTATCAGTGATGTATTGAAACTGTTTAGTATTATTAGGACGCCCCTTTCTCACTATTATAATAATTGCTCTGTCTATAATTCAGTCTGTCTTATATCGTCTGTTCGAAAAAATCGTGAAAATGTGTGAACATTATCGTCAATATTTAAGCCTCTCAAGTCTTTGATGCTCTAACAAAAAAAATTATTGATTTTTTATGCAACCATTTTTTAAGTGATTTTAAAACACAAACATGTTGTCTTGTCTTGACATCGGTACGCACCTAAATTTGTTTTTTGTAGAAAAAAACTTCGTTATTCTGACGACCTTTGTACGAAATAGCAAACCTTTATATTATAATCCCTTTATATATAATCCCCCCCCTCAGTGGGAGATTGTATTGACCCTCGATGGAAATAATCGTTTATAATATTGGATGTTAAATTTTGGCTTTAGGGTCAGAATAAAATATTTAAAACAAGACTTATTTTTTAATTCTAGATTTTTTAATTTTGACTCGTGAAAAAGACTTGCAGTGTGGTCGAAACGTTGAGAAACTTTCATAAAATAAATGTGTTTCTAACATAATTTATTTTGTCTTCTTAATTGACCGTAAAAATAAAATACCTTTGCAATAATTATTGGATATTAATAACGGTCGAAGAAAGGAAAAACAACTCTGGATTCATCTTGTCTGTGATTTGTTTTTGATTACTACAGCACACTACTGTTTAGGGCAATCCTCGCGTCATTCAATAATATGTAAATTTTGTCTGTTCTTGTCTCTGAAATGAAGAATTCTGGGTTTTTTAGGTCTACCAGAATCTGAATTGTTGATTCTTTTCAAAGTAGCTGCGCGTTCACTGGTAATAAACAGAAGCAAAAGTGTCGAGGTTACAGAAACATTGGGGCGAAAAAAATGTCGTTTCGGCAATCCATCACGAAACAGTTTTCAAGGCATAAACTCGGTCCGTACGAGTTGTTTTTCACGATTTTGGATGTGTACGTACCATTGGCCCACATTTGTAACAGCGTTGATGCTGCTGAGTTTCTCAATGTGAGACTCTTGCGTAAAGAAAAGGAACACTGCTTTAATCCAAGAACGGACACTTACATAAACTATTTGACTCTGGACGGGCAGGTCCTGTTTCAAGTCAATGATCCTCACTCTGATGCCTACGAATCTCCCTCGACGCTCACTCGCCTCAAAAGAGATCCATGGCATCATGAAATTTATTACATCAGACTGAATCGTTTTAGATCCCTATCTAAGAGTTCATTACCTACTTCTCAAGTTTGAATAAAATTTCCGTATTTAGTGGCACAGAAAAAATAGTTTGGGTTGAAGAATAGTTGTACGAAATAATTATGGTGAAAAATAGGATAGAAACTAAATTATTCCATAGGCTGAATGTACCCATTACCGAGTGGGATTACCATTACATTACCATCAAATTACCATTACGTTACATTGACATTGGTCGAGTATAAGTTGATTTATTTTAACCTGAATCTAATATGCCTTTTTCTTAGTAAATGTTATTAAGTCTAAATTCTAAATTATGTCTCTGAGACATAAAAATTAAGTGGACACGCCAAAAAAGTAAGAATTTTATCTTCGAAATCGACTGTACGATCCACCGCGACAATTGGTACATTTACCCTAGTTAGGGTTTCTGAAATTATGCAAATTGGTGCTTTTAGGGTTGTAAGGTCTATTAATTTCATCGATCAGGTGACTGGTACTCAGGCAGGTACACATGCACTTATTATATACCAGGTGTACATCCGATCCGTTGGAAGTTTATACACAAGGCGACCATGAGTCCGTAAAAATCTTGTAATAATAGATACGAGCCTGCACCACCAGCGAGGCTTGAGTTGTCGCAATGCCTCACAAAGACTCAGGGACGCGTCGCTGTTCTATGACTTCGAACCAGTCGCGAGGTCTACGTCCGCTATCGGGGTCGCGGGTCTCTTTAGTTGTATTTGTGCTCACATACGTTAACTCAATTGCAAGCCACCACGAGATTTTCATTCCACAGAGAAAGAATTCAATTTGTCTCATCCCTTTTCAGCCATTTTCAACCCTAGAATCTTTAACGTAGTTATTTCAATTAGAAACATTTATTTGGTCATACGGCCATGAAAAAATTAAAACGAATTTTAGATGTTTGGAATCGTTTAATTGTCAATCTTTGAAGATACATCCTACGAACGTTTCAGTTTGTTTTTTAAGGAAACTCCAAAAATCGACTAAATTGACCTAAAATCTTTGTTGATTTGTCAATAATAATTCAAATATAGGCGAGAATAGAGGTAAATTTCAAAGAGGTTGAAAATAAAGTGAAGGGGCACAATGAATAAAAGTGCAGAAAGCAGGTTGATTTTTTTAGCGAGCGTGATAGCAGCTTGAGTGCAATCGTTATAAAAACGAAAGATCTCTCGCCTGAGAGTCTTGTTAGAGGTGAGAGTGCTTTCACCTTTCTCCTCACTCCGTTGTCTCTCTCGCGTATCAGTCTCTCTCTGTTTCTTTCTCCCGAACAGCTTTTACTCTCGATCGCTTCTTCCGAGACTCGGAGAAAGCAGCTCTGACCTCGCGCTTCTCTACGACATTTTTTTCGAATTACGAAGTATCATCCACGCCCTTCAATGTGGGACCACTTTTGAACTTACGTCACTCTTTTTCCAGACTTGACTGCACGTAATAACTAATGTAATCCGAGAAACCTGCGATGACTTATTATTTCTTGAAGACCGAAAAGAAAGTGGTCCACTTTCCATAGTAGCTTCTAACTGATGAAGTTAAACATTACTGAAGATTTGAACTTATTTTTTAATTAATCAGGTTATATTACAGATGAACACTACAAATCCAAAGAAAAGAATACGCAGTTGGAACTGAACCACAAACTTAAATAATTGTAGAAGTCTGCACTTTTTTAGTGATGCATTCAAGCGAGATCTCGACTTTCAAGATCTTGTCTCGATGTTGTCTTGTCATTATCAAGAATCTTGAAAAAATTATTGAGTAGCACTAATCTATATGTTACTATGGTTATCTAAACATTTTCACCCTACTTCATGTTGTCAAAAACAAGACTTCTTGAAACGAGCATAAAAAACATTTGACTATTCAAGAATCTTAAATAGTCAAATTTTGAACAGTCAAGAATTAAAAATATTCTCGAAATTTTGAGCGATATGAAGCAAGATCAAGATTTTCTTGTCTTGAGGTGCATCACTAACTTTTTTACATTTTAGTCAAATTGAAATCACACTAAATCCCGAAATATCATTTTTTTAATTGAAGCATTCGCCAAAAGAACGGCCTATGAACTATTAAAATTGCTGTTACAACAAACTGAATATGTAAGGAAGTATTTTTGTAGGTCTTACGGTCTTCAAGTAAAATAAAAAACGAGACTACTTCAAAGTTCGTTTATTAGTTCTGACGTTTCGGGTCACACTGCGTGCCTTTTTCAAATGATCTGATTGAATATAATAATAATAATAATAATAATAATAATATAAAATATAATAATACAAATGTTCTAGATTTGTAAAAAATTAAAAGTAAAAATACAAGAAATACCTGAATTAAACATTTTGAAGGAAACAAAAATTTTCACTTTTTGGAGTCAATACGTAAGGCGATTAATATATAAAATTTTTATGCAATTTTAAAGTATAACTCCAATTTAAAAACAGATATATAAAATATCTGTAGATAAGAGCCTCATAAAAATTAAAAAGGTTTATCAATGTGAGACTACATATTTGATTTAAAAAAAAAGAATCTGTATAATGCTTTGGGACAACGACGAACATATGACTAAACATATGACTATAAAGAAAAATGAAATATATTAAGGCGGTTAATTCATTATAAGGAAAAAGGCAAAATCTAAAGGAACCGCAAATGAGGAAAGCGCGCCAAAGCAACTGAATTTGACTTAGTTAAAGATTATTTTATAATACCTAGATAAATTTTGTTTACATTCAATTTTTATTGAATGTTTGTTTGTTTACTCTTTAATTTTTATGAGGCTTTTATCTACGGACGATATTTTATATAGCTGTTTTTAAATTGGAGTCATACTTTAAAATTACAAAAAAATTTGACATATTAAGGACAGGTAACATAGTGCGACGTCACAAATTCTTTAAAGCGAACTTATTCATAAACTAATAATTCGAATGGATTTTCCATACCAGACAAACAATCGACGTTATTTCCTTTATGGCTGTCTGGTATGGAAAACCTATTTGAATTATTAGATTATGAGTAAGTTCGCTTTAAATAATTGATCACGTGACAGTCTGGTATCTGCCCTTAATCCCCTTTGACATGTATTGACTCCAAAAAGTGAAAGTTTTTATTTCCTTCAAAATGTTTAATTTAGGTCTTTCTTGTATTTTTACTTCTAATTTTTTACAAATGTAGAAAATTTTCATTATTATATTTTATATTATTATTATTATTATATTATATTATATTATATATATTATATTATTATTATAATATTGGATGTTAATTTTGGCTTTAGGGTCAGAATAAATAATTCAAATTCAATTATTTATTCTGACCCTAAAGCCAAAATTATCATCCAATATTATAAACGATTATTATTATTATTATTATTATTATTATTATTATTATTATATTCAATCAGGTTCTTTGAAAAAGGCACGCAGTGTTAGCCGAAACGTCAGAATTAATGAACGAACTTTCAAATAGTTTCGTTTTTTATTTTACTTGAAAACTGTAAGACCTACAAAAAAACTTCCTCGCATATGAGCATTTCCGTGATACCTTTAACTTTTATGTCCTTGACGTTTTATATTAGTTTCGGGAAAAAGAATAACTTTTTACTTTAAGAATATTTTGAAGTATAATCAACTTAACACTGGACACAAATTTTAATTTAACAACAGGGATCGGAAAATCAATATAAAAACATTAAATATGCAATATGTCCTCCGTCTGTAGTTTTTAAGATTTCCAATTTTATACCACTAGAATTTTAACAAATGAAAAGTTTTTATTGAGATTATAATTTAAAATGACATTGAGGAATTCATTAATATTTATAAAATTTTAATAACACCAACCTGAACTAAGTTTTAGAAACCAAAATACCTGTCCCCAGATTTTCTCTCGCTCGTGTAAGAAAACACATTTTTGTAAAATTATCACTGAGAATGTTCAAATTGAAACCTACCGAGCAAATTATTTTCAGACCTTCAGTAGTTGTTCTCTGTACACTACTAACAATGTATTAATTACAATTGTAATTACAATGTATTAATTCCAATTAGCAATATGCAAAATTACTTGTGTGTGCTTCTTCATTTATATTCCATTAAACCGATAGCCCAAAAGTTAAAGGTTCCAAAGAGAGTAATAAAGAATTATATAAGATGAATTAGTTCTCTTTAAAAGAAAACGGGAACGCGTGGCGAGTGAAATTTCGACATGAGCTTCGAAGTCGCGATCGGGCACGGGCCTACATGTCCAAATGGTTAAGCAATTGCGAACGGGGTTCGGCCGTCCTGGATGTCGGACGCTAACCCCAGCCGAATCAAGGCCGTGTTCGGCTCTTACTTTCACGCATTAGATGGTGCTCGTAACACCAGGATTTGGGGCCATATTTACAGCCTGATTCGGTCCGCCAAAAATTTCGTAATCTCTTACACCTTACAGTCTCCCTTCATTTTCTTGAAAAACACGAATTGGAGAATCCCAAACACATAAGCCTCAAAACAGCTTTATACTCAAAACAACTTTTTACTCCAGACAATTTTTCTAATTACCTAGAATTTTGGTAAAAAACGACTCTTTTGAATTGAGCGTGGGAAAAGCAAGTTCAGGGTCGCTTTCTGGACAAATTCCGAGTGCAAATTCTTTGCAAGTAAACAACCTGCACTAAAAAACGTAACCAGATTCCTTTTTAAAATTGGATTTATTGATGGTTTTTTTTATTGATGATGTTTTTTATTGATGATGTTTTTTATTGATGATTAACTTTCTTTTGTAAATTATCTTTTTGTAAACTATCTTTCTTTTGGAAATAGATTTTTTATTTGTAGTAAAATTGAAGTAGGAGGTAGCACGTGATTAAATAGTTTCTGGTATTTTAATTAAAGCGTATTTTAAGATAACAGAGTGTTTCACATGAGTGAGTGGAGGTCAACGAAACGGCTGCGGGCTGCCAGCGTAATCAGAGTGCTCTATGTCTATAGAACCTGAGATAGCGGTCGACCACACCAGGCAGCTCTACCATAAGCCTAACCACCATCGATAGACGCAACCAGGTCGTGCCTACGACCCGGTGGCCTTGCTTTCCGCGCTGGACCGAGACGCCTTGCGAAACCGGCTGCTGGATTATTTTCGATCTCTTCTATCGCCTAGCCTAGGCCCTAGCCGCCTAACTAGACTCTTTAGATTCCCTGTCTTCTGTTCTTTCCTATCCGTAAAGTCGAATAGCCCTAAACGCGGTATAAACAATTTTTCTTTCCATTTCGAGTCGAGGAAACTTTTCACCTTGCGTAACAAGTTCCAATGGATTCAACTTAGCCCCGGGCGAAAAACAACCGACGAAATCGAATCTTCAAGATGTTGGCAACTATATACTCAAGTGATGATTTTCGGACAATTTGAATAGTTTCAATGAATGAAAGTATTTAATATTTTAGTGGAAAAAACTGATCTTCTTTAGAATTAATTTTTCGAGCTATTTATATATGGAGTCATGATTATAATAGGGGGTCGAGATGTCGAAAGCGTCCTGGTCTTAATTCGTCGCTGTGAAACTTGCGCAATATCCGACGTTAGTGTCCTTAATAAAATTTGAGTTCAGAGCCGGTTGGTCATTGCCCCCGACCTATTTGCGCGAGCTCTCGCATCATCGTTTTTCCATCTCTCTCGATCTTTTCTCCTTCCTTCATCTCTCTATCTCTCTCTTTATTTTCCTTCTCTTTTCTTATCACGACTCACGCTTTGCTTCTTTCTCTCTCCATTCTCAAAATATTTCGGTCGCCTCGGTCTTTCGGTCGATTGGTTGTTCAGCAGATACGTAATACGAATGTTTGTTGTCCGCTTTAATGATATTTCGACACGTATGACCGAGGTTGTAAAATTGGTCACTGCATTGTTTTCTTGAGTAAACGATATTCGAGGCCAAAAAATCAGTGACTCTGCAATAATAAAATAGAATTGACAAACATCGACGAAATGTTTCGAAAACTGTTTTTGATTTAATTTCATTCTCGCTGCAATTGTTGTTTCCAATAATATGCTTTAACCTTAAAGAAATGTTCCTAATTGATTTTTTCTTTCAGAATCAAGTGTGTAAGGAAGTACGAATTCCTGAAGAAGGCTCTAGATTTTCGCACACAAAAAAGGTTGCTTCTCATTGTCGAGAGCAAGTACGTTGGCATGGAATATTCGCGAGCTTGGATTTGTCTGTGTACGAGAATCCATATAGATACACAAGTACACACTGAAACTATATACGAGAAGCGGAGTTATGTGTGTGTGTGTGTGTGTGTGTGTGTGTGTGTGTGTGTGTGTGTGTGTGTGTGTGTGTGTGTAAGGCGTTCATCGTCTATAGGTGTACGCATGTAGCATATAGCCTCGGTTCAGTATCCTTTACATTTTACAACTCGAGTGCAAGTTGAGTGTCCCAGGATCTCGGGATAACGGAATCCTCCTCCCAGCATAGAAACAGAGACACGTGCCAGGATCCTCGAGGCTCCTTTCAAATCTCGATGGAATATTCACGACTGACCGATTTCTTGATGCCAGGACGATTCGTCACGTGTCTCGACCAGTCTCCTTATTAGAAGGAACATTGAACTCCTGATGAAATGAATTCTTCACACACGCGCCAGGATCCTCGAACATCCACGATTAGTGCACTGAGAGATTCGTTTGATTCAAACAACTAGATTTGTTTGATTCAAACATCTAATTTTGTTTGATTCAAACAACTAATTTTGTTTGATTCAAACAACTAATTCTGTTTGATTCAAACAACTAATTTTCTTTCATTCAAACAACTAATTTTGTTTGATTCAAACAACTAATTTTCTTTCATTCAAACAACTAATTTTGTTTGATTCAAACATCTAATTTTTTTTTATTCAAACAACTAATTTTCATTGATTCAAACAACTAATTTTCTTTGATCCAAACAACTAATTTTGTTTGATTCAAATAACTAAATTTCTTTAACCCTAGAATCGCACACATATTTTACATATACATGAACCTTACTCGTGGGTCCCTGAGACCCGGGCACTTTTGCACGTTGATTTTTACGCCTCTGTTGGTCCAAATTACACTTTTTTTTAAAAATATTCTTTAGCATTTCTAGAATAGAGTCAAGAATCATTGGATCACTTTTAATAAACCTAAAATATTGAAAAACTCAATTACATATTTAAAAAAAAAACTGGAAGAGGTGGACAAATATCGTGTTTTACAACAAAAAATGCCATGTTTTCATTTTTTATTCAATTCGAAAAGTTGAAGCGAGGTTTTGAAGAGGACATATGGAAGTTTGAAAAAAATACCTTGAACCCAGGTGGAAAAATTATGCATAATCTATGCATAATGAACTATGGGTAGTCACTATGCAAACAATTATGCATAAAATGTCGAAAACAAATGACAACTATTTTTCAACTGTTTTCAACATTTTAATACCTTCAGATTTATTGAATATGCATAATTTAAGCATAATTTTTGGCATAATGACTACTAGACTGTTTCAAAAATATCGATTTTTTTTCTTAAATATATCAAAAATGTTGTTAGCAATAATGAAAAAAAAAATACTGCTAAAGTTTGAGCTCTTAATATTCATTTTAAGGGGTGCCGCATCGCAAATTTCAATTTCCCATTTGATTAACATGGGGAAATTTTGTTTTAAAACTTTGGAATTTTGTAGCTCATTAACGGTTCGTCGAATTTGTAAGTCTATAACAGATTCTTGTAGAGAATTTAACGTTCAAAAAAAAAGGTCCTAAGAAATTTTTTGATAAACTCAATCCTTTGAAAGTTATTTGAGGTTATAGTTGAATTCATAATAACTTTTTCAATTTTACGACAAAACTATCAATTTTTTCGAAAAATCTTATTATACTTTTTTTGTAGACCCTTTTATTTCCTACAAATTATCTTCTATAAATTTTTCGAAATTCCGTGAGGTTCGTGAGTTATCTCCTCTTAAATGTAAATTTTCTGAAATAATTGTAAATTATTAGTTTATAAAATTAAAATTATTCCATTTTTTGATTAGTAATAATATTTGTTCTGTCGTTTAATTTTTTCTGAAACAATGTTTTTTTTTTATTTTAAAGAGTGAAAACACTGACAATGAGACAATGATGCTGGCACCATCTGCGTATCCAACTGTTATGATAAGAGGTATATTGTTTGTTATCA
>JBAGKK010482919.1:0-16763 GCA_037177015.1 Euceroptres primus
AAAAAAAACTAGTAGATCCTGAAAAACGCCAGTCGATCCTGGGTCACGCTGCACCTGTGGATTGTGGAGACCCCTGCTCTAAAGGTTAATGGTAATTCTTAGTCACAAGTATTTTCAGTCATCTGAAAGTGAAAAGCAGGTGAAACTTCAACCCGCGGAAAGTAACAGATGTTTCTGTTTGTCTCGTTTTATCGGAGGCAGATGTGTTTGTCCCGAGATTTATCACAGATTTTCGTTTATCACCTTTCTAATTCAGATTGAAGAACATTCTTGGAAATGTTCTTCCACCCCAGATTTTTCATTTCATTTCCCATAGCCCAAAACCTGGAACTCGTCATTATTTAAGGAAATGTCATCTTGAAGCGTGACCTCCACATTTCCTGAGTGCTTCCAATTAGGACCATGTGTTGAGGGTTGCAGGGATTTCACAGATGCATGTGTGTCTGGCACACTTCCTTTTGGTGACAGTCTTTGAACCTTTTTCATGCTCAATTGCAAATGGATCAGCTTCAGCAAACTGTTTTAAATATCTAATAATGCAAATTAATTGGTAATAAAAATAAAGTTTCTGGGTTATTGTAACGTTTCAGTTACACAATAGCTCGAATCCTTTTGACCTGGGAATTGTTACGGTGATTAAAGTGACAGGAGTCCTTTTCCCCGATAGTTTGAGAATTGCAAAAACTCGCCGAGCGGACGATCACTCGTCACGTAATGCGATGAATGAAGTGACTCACACACACGTAAAAATCTTCACTCGTGTGAGTTTCATAGGCGAGTAGTGTGAGAATCACGTGAGAGACAGCGCCATCCCTTCACGTTCAAGGCCGATCTCGTTCGCGTCTCGTTGTGAGGAACGCTGATAAAAAGACAACCCTAACGAGGCGTTAACACCTCAAGGAATGCTCAGCGAAAATATATGAAGAGAGAGGAGAAGAGAGAGAGAGAGTCCTTCGCAAGAAAGAGGGGGAGATTTCAATCGCTCAGTACAAAGAAATACTTGTTTCACTCACAGGGAGATTTATGCTCAATGAAGTAGCGAATTATGCAAGCTGAATGGAATCCTCTCTTTTGCCACTTGAAACGCTTCAAGACTCTAAATTTAAATGGTTAAAATGAAAGGGATTGGTTGTTGGGTCAAAGGTATCCCTTGATTGGTTTATCAGATCACGTGGCAGCAGAATGGCCGCCGATCTCCTGAACAGCTGATTAAGTATCATATTTAAGAAAATAATCCGGAATCCTATCTTGGCGAATTCTTCTTGGAAATATAAGAAAGTAGCCAGTGTTTGAAAGCAGTCCGGATTCTTCAAAATATTTATCCGAGTCCATAAACTTGCTTTAGATGATGTTTTTTCGGCTATTTCAATTTACACACCGAGGTGCTAAGAATTTTTTTTAACTCGGAGAGCCAAGAAACAAGCGGTGAGGAGACATGACTACCGGATTCTGGGATCGACGTGGAACACAAATAACATGAAATGAGCAAACACTCGAAACCACCGCCTCGCCTTTTTCTCTGCTCGCTTCTTTGAGAGCTCTGCAAACTGAGAGTTCGTTTTGCCTACAGCTGAAGCACTTTTCCTCGAGGAAAAAATAAATCAAAGAAAGAAGATTTCGAAAGCGTCAATAATTAAAATAACAGTTTTGAATTTTAAATAGTTTATTTTAAAAAATTTCAAGTCGGAGGTGGTCCAGAACTAATGATCAGCGATCTTAAATTGATAATGAAAGTTGAATCGAATTTCAACAAGGCTGAAGTTAATTTGCCTTAATCTGACGATTGATTGGATTCTGCCTTATTCCGGGTAGTTTATTTCCTCGATTATATATGCTTGCAAAGAGAATTGACATATCTCCAAAGAGGGTCGACTTATAATTAATAATTTCACTTCGGAATGATTGAATTCTTGGGAGAAGTTGCACTCACCCATACCAGGTAGTGGAATAAATTTTGCATGCGTGATAGCCCATCAACTGTATCTTGAGGCTCGATCACTCAACGAGAAAATTACTAAGGAGGGTTGGGACGAGATTGGCAGAAGAGGTCCAATAATTAGAGCTAAATTACCGTGTGTTTGTTTTACTCACTGCGAGCAGTGCAGGTGCTTACTAACCGACCAATCACTGCACGGGAAACACCATAGGCTGTCCCTCTTTCAATTCCTTTATTCAATTTTTTTTTCAATAACTTCTTTGATGAACAGTTTCTCAGTTTCTCTAAAGCAAATGTGACAAATCTGGGGGGCCGGAGAAGAATTAATTCGTCCGGATATACAAAATCATTTCTCATCTCAAATTTATTCCTCATCGGCCCATCATTTTTGTCTCCCTTGTTTTAGAGCAAATTTTCATAAATGAGATTAATGAAAAAGATAATCTTTAATTGTAATCTTGATAAATAGGATATAATCCTAATTATAATCTTGAACCGAACTAAGTAAAATAAAATAATTTTTCCTATGCGGACGGATTTATTCCTTTAGGGCCCACCAGTTTTGTCACCCTTTCTTTTCAAAAGTTCATCATAAACTAGGTTAACCCAAATTTGTTTAACCCTTTAGATACCAGACCCTTTTCCCGTTGTCTAAAAATTCTGAAAAAATTCAGGAATAATATATGGTCAAGTTTTGACTCTTTTCTGCAATAAAAGTTTTTTTTTATTTTTTGAGTTTTTTCGGCTTCTATTGAGTATACGATTACTTATAACCACCTTACGAAATGCGAAATACTCCACTTTGATCAAATCCACATATTTATTTTGCAGAATTTTAAGTTTATTACATGAAAATTCGAGAAAATCAAAAAAAGTGAACGTTGCAAATTTGCAACGCTGGTAGCTAAAGGGTTAACATCCTTGCTTTGACGAAGATTGTTGTGTAAGAGATTAATAAAAAAATTGCAATCCTTTACCCAATGTAACATATCTAATTCAAAAAAATATAAAATAAAATAATTTTTCTCTTTCGGAAAAATTTATTCCTCTCTGGATCACCAGGTTTGTCATTCTTTAGAGAAGATCTTCATAAAAGAGGTTAATAAAAAAAATCTTTCACGCATAACTAGAAATATAATAATTTTTCCTGTCCGGGCAGATTTATTCCTCTCTGGCCCACCAGATTTGTCACAATTGCTTTAGAGAAGATTTTCATTAAAGGGAATACATTTTTCCAGATAGGAAAAATTATTTTATTTTTTAGAGTTTCGCAGCCTCGGGCAGAAACCCATATAGTTTCGGTCTGTTGTCCTCCCGTCCGTCCGTTGCACTATTTTGATAGGTACCTGACATGGCCTAAAAGTGACATAAGTCCCAAAATTAATATGGGACCCAAAATTGACACAGAACCAAAAATTAACACAGGACCCAAAATTGACATAGGTCCCAGAATTCGCCCAGGATCCGAAATTGTCATAGGGCCCAGAATTCTCGTAGGTCCCAAAATTGGCATATGGCCCCAAATTGACATAGGACCCAAAATTGACATAGGGTTAAAAACTGATATATGGCCCAAAATTCGTATAGGAACCAAAACTGACATAGGACCCAATATGGGTATAGGACCCCAAATTGGCATAGGATCCAATATTAACATTGGGTCCAAAATTGACATAGTGTCCAAAATTGACATAGGGTCCAAAATTGACATAGGACCCAGTATGGACATAGGACCCAAAACTGGCATTTGACCTAATATGGACATATGACCCAAAAACTACTATGGAACCCAATATTGACATAGGGCCCAAAAATATCATATGGTCCAAAATATCATAGGGCCCAATATGGACATAGGACCCAATATGGATATATGGCTCAATATGGACATATGTCCCAATTTGGACATAGGACCCAATATGGACACAGGGCCCAAAACTGATATAGGGCCTAAAACCGACATATGACCTAAAACTTATATAGGGCTCAAAACCGACGTATGGCCTAATATGGACATTAGACACGATAGGGATATAAGACCCAAAACTGGAATAAGACCCAATATGGACATAGGAACCATTTTTTTCATTAATCTCTTTAATAACAATCTTCTCTAAAGCAATGGTGACAAAGCTGATGGACTTGAGAGGAATAAATTTGTCCGGATGGGAAAAATAGTTTTTTAATTCTTTCTCTTTCGGATGGGCATATTTTCTTGGGAGGATTGCAATTTGGTTAACGAGAGTTAGAGAGGGAAGAATACGTATAATTATATAATCGGGGCTTACGGTCTGGAGTGAATTCTCCAGGTCCAGCATCCAAGAGTTCTCCTTCCCTCTCTTTTCGAAGCGACCCTGAACTTTCTCAGGTACTTAAAACAGTCCCGATCGCAAGGTTGTGTTTGTGAGCAAAAGAGGGGGAGAAAAAGAACAGATCCTGTAGAAAAGAGAAGGAGAAGAAAGGACGGAGGCTGAGGCTGAAGAACACGAGCGTTTGCATGCTTGCGACCGGTTTGCTGGTTTTAGGTTTCATCGAATCTGAACGCGATGATTTTCGCACGCCGGGAGCCTTTTTAAACAATTATATGTTAAACAAAGACGAGTCAAATATGTCCAAAATAAAAAATAATTAAATTTAAAAAATAATAAAAATGTGTCCGGCTTCATTATATGACCGTCCAGTTATTGTTACACTTATAATGAGATAAGTCCTCTGGATTAAAATTCTATTTTCTTCGTTATTAATGGAAAATGATTTTTTTGTTTTCACAGAGGACGTATGTACATTAAAATTTTTAATTTTAATAACTGAATTTTAATTTTTTTAGGTGGGTAGTAATATGTGCATGGTGGTGCATTGTGTCGAGGAAATGGACGAAATCGGCAGATAATTGTAAGGAAAATGGCTTTGGACTACAACAGGGGTTCTCAACTGTGGGTTCTGTGGCTGCTTGGGGCCTTCCTGCTGCCCATACGATTGCTGTTTTGGTCACGAGGGATGTTGATGCTGATGAACTCAGTGGTGAGTCCAAATTTGATTAAAAAAATTATTTGTTAATTTACATTTAATTATAAATGTTGTTTTTCACGTAATTAAATAAATTTTATGATAAACTGAAATTATTGGTCAACATTAATGTTCGACATTATTGGTCAACATTAATGTTCGACATTATTGTGACATTAATGTTTGACACTACTGCTCCACATGCATGTTTGACTTTCTGTTCCACATTGA
Source organism: Euceroptres primus (assembly GCA_037177015.1). Lineage (NCBI taxonomy): Eukaryota > Metazoa > Arthropoda > Insecta > Hymenoptera > Figitidae > Euceroptres > Euceroptres primus. Next base: position 5,174 of record JBAGKK010482919.1, read on the forward strand.
TGTTTGGAAACTACTGTTCCACATTGATGTTTGACACTACTATTCAACATTAATGTTTCACAATACTGTTCAACATTGATGTTTTATACTACTGTTAAACATTGATGTTTGGTACTACTGTTTAAAATTTAGGTTTGACACTGCTGTTAAACATTGCTGTTCGACACTACTGATTAAAATTTATTTTTGACACTACTGTTCAAAATTGCTGTTTGACACTACTGTTCGATATTGCTGTTTGTCACTACTGATTAAAATTTATGTTCGACACTACTGTTCAACATTGATGTTTAACACTACTGTTCAACATTGATGTTTAACACTACTGTTCAGCATTGCTGTTTTACATTACTGTTTGATATTGCTGATTGACACTTCTGTTAAATATTGCTGTTTCGCACTACGGTTCAACATTGCTGTTCGCTACTACAGTTAGATATTGCTGTTTGGCATTACTGTTCGATATTACTGTTTGACACTACTGTTCAGACTTGCTATTTGACATTGCTGTTTGACACTACTGTTCAGCATTCATGTTGGACTCTACTGTTCAATATTATTGTTAAACATTAAAGTGCAACATAATGTTTAACTTTATTATCCAACATTAATGTTAAACATTACAGTGCAACATAATGTTTAACTTTATTATTCAACATTAATGTTTTACACTACTGTTTAACATTGATGTTGGACATAACTGATCAAAATTCATGCTGGACTCTACTGTTCAATATCATTGTTAACCATTACTGTGCAATAGTAATATTTAACATTATTATCCAACATTAATGTTTGACACTACAGTTCAACATTAATGTTTGACCCTACAGTTCAGTATTAATGTTTGACACTACTGTCAAACTGACACTACTGCAACATTGATGTTTGACACTACTGTTGATGTTTAACATTCAACATTATGGTTTAACATTACTGTACACTAACCTTTAACATTATTGTTGAACATTAATGCTTGACACCACTGTTCAAAATTAATGCTTGACACCACTGTTCAAAATTGATGTTTGCCACCGCTGTTGATGTTTGGGATTTGGCATTCTTGTTTAACATTGCTGTGTGAGATTAATTTTTAACATTACTGTACAACATTTTTTAACATTACTGTTCAACATTAATGTTTTACATTATTATTCAACATTAATGTTTGACACTACTGTTCAAAGTTATTGTTAACCATTACTGTACATGAATGTTTAACATTATTGTTCGACATTAATGCTTGACACTACTGTTCAACATTGATGTTTGACACTACTGTTCAAAATTCATGGTGGACACTACTGTTCAATATTCATGTTGGAAACTACTCTTCAATATTATTGTTAATCAGAACAGTGCAATATTAATGTTTAATATTATTATACAACATTAATGTTTGGCACTACTGTTTAAAATTATCATACAAGATTAATGTTTGGCACTACTGTTCAACAGTATTGTTAATCATTATTATGCAACATTAATGTTTAACACTATTGTTCAACATTAATGTTTGACACTACTATTCAGCATTAATGGTTTAACGTTACTGTGCAATAATGTTTAACATTATTGTTCAACATTAATATTTGACACTACTGTTCAACATTGATCTTTGATACTACTGTTGATGTTCAACATTATTGTTTAACATTACTGCGTTATATTAATGTTTAACATTATTGTGTGACATTAATGTTTAAAATTACTTTGCAACATTACTTTTTAACATTACTATAAACATTAATATTTGACTCTACTATTAATAATACTATTAATAATGTTAATACCACTACTATTAATTATGTTCAACATTAATGTTTGACACTAGTATTCAACACTATTGTTTTACCCTTGAAGGGGGTTAAATAATAAAGGGGGGGGGGTCACAGTGACCCCAAGTGTCCTTTAAGGGTTAACATTAATGTTAACTATAAAATATATCTGCAGATTTTAATCGGCTACAAAACATCAAAAATTAATAAAAAAAATTAACAGTACAACAAATTATTGATCTACAAGGGTTGAACCGAAAGTTTCTCCCTGCGAAAATAAGTAATCTTCCACCCTTAGAAGAAAAAAAAAAAAAAAAAAAAAAAGAGGGAAATGAAATTGAAGTCGGGAATTGAAAGGAGAGATTATTTGTCGCTCTACTGATTTTTGCCTTCCATTGATGATAACTCTTGCGTGTAATCTCGATGACTGTTATTCACACTCCCCATTTTTTTCACCCTCACTAATGGCTGTCGTCACGTTCTTGTTAACGGTGACATAAATTTCTGAATAATTAACTTCTCAAGTCTTATCGTCTTCTGAAAATGGACCCTTATAATAATCCTAACTATTTTCAACACTGTTTTTATTTATTTATATTATTTATTTAAATAAATAAATATTAAAAATTATAAATAACTATAGCAAATATTTATTTATTGACGTTAATAAATATATAAAAAAATATAAATAAAAATTGCTTTGATTTAGTAAAATAAATATTTACTAAACTGTGGACTAAAATTCTGTGGAAAATGTTGAAAGATAATAATTTTGTTTTTTAACTCGGGTTGAATTATGAAAGGTTCATGATTATAAAAGTAAAATTTACGTGAGCGAGCCCGAGAAATACGAAGGAGCCTCGAAGGTTTCTCAGTCAGGCCTCGTTATGCTGCTTGGTTTATGAGACTGTCCATTGGCGTAGTTATGTTTGCGTGCCTGCGAGCCCCAATCGTAACTTGAGTTTCGACAAACAATCAAGAAATTCCGCGAAGCCACTGATTGCAAAAGGGATAACAAACGAAGCTGAAATAACGCGTTTCTTCAATTTATCCCCATCCACATTCTGAAAACAATTTTCTAATATTAGAAATCTTTAAATTTTTTCAATTTGATGTTTTATCTTCCCATCTAAATTTATCTTCCCACCTAAATATGATTAATGCTGTAGTAGGGTGGTCCAGATTTTTTTTCCAAATTTCCATGCTCTCACTCTCCAAATTTGTTCGAATCCACAAAAAAATAAATGCGTTAAAAAAATGATATTTAGAGGTTCCGCAAGTCCCATGAAGCTTAACTCGAATTTCCCATAAGAAAAAAAGACGTTTTTGTAAATTTCTTTCAGAATCGTCAGTATTAAGTAAATCGAGTTGAAACTCAACATTCCTCTTCACAATTAGCCATAGAATACGAATCAAAAATTACTTTGAAATATCACCCCCATAAGTCTGTTTTATAGGGTCCCAGAAAAACCCCATAAGTTAAAAATTGTGTTTTGCGAGTTTTAGGCGCTAATTATTATTTTTTTGCGGTTTTGTTTAGGACAAATTGTTTCTAATGCATAAAACATTACTTTCTACTGATAATTAGGTGTTTACATAAATTGTTTAAACAATTTATTATTGTTTATAGCAATTTTCTCTTAGAATAGCGTTAGAAAGCCGCGGTTTTCTCCGATTTTTTCAACACTTTTTCAACTTTTCAGTTAGAGCGAGGCAATAATCAATTAAAGTTAACAGAAATAATTGTTTGAACAATTTATTATTATTTATAACAATATTCTCTTAGAATAATGCTAGAAGGTAACGGTTTTTTCTGAAATATTCAAATTTTTGTCCACTTTTCACTTATGAGGTAATAATTTATGCAATTTAGCAAAAATAATTGTTTAAACAAATTATTGTTTATAACTATCTTCTCCTATATTAATGTTAGATAGTTGAGGTTTTTCCTGAAATTTTTTACTTTTTGTCCACTTTTCACTTATTGAGGTAATAATTAATGCAAGTTAACAAACAATTGTTTAAACCATTTATTAATAATTATAACAATATTCTGTTAGAAAAATGCTAGAAAGTTGCGGTTTTTTCTCAAATTTTCCACCTTTTGTCCACTTTTGAATTAAAATGATTATTTCAAGTTAACAAGCATAATTGTTTAAACAATTTATTATTATTATTAATTAATATTCTCTTTAAATAATGCTAGAAAGTTGCATTTTTTCTGATACATTCAAAACAAAATTTTTACGAGCATAATTAATGCAAGTTAACAAACCCAATTGTTTAAACAATTTATTATTATTTATAACAGTATTCTCTTAGAATAATGCTAGAAAGTTGCGGTTTTTTCTAAAATTTTCCACCTTTTGTCCACTTTTCAATTAGAATGAGGTACTAATTATTTCAAGTTAACAAACATAATTTTTTAAACAATCTATTATTATTATTAATAATATTCTCTTTGAATAATGCTAGAAAGTTGCGGTTTTTTCTAAAATATTCCACCGTTTGTTCACTTTTCAATATGAATGAGGTACTAATTATTTCAAGTTAACAAACATAATTTGTTAAACAATCTATTATTATTATTATTAATAATATTCTCTTTGAATAATGCTAGAAAGTTGCGGTTTTTTCTAAAATATTTCACCTTTTGTCCACTTTTCAATTAGAATGAGGTACTAATTATTTCAAGTTAACAAACATAATTTGTTAAACAATCTATTATTATTATTAATAATATTCTCTTTGAATAATGCTAGAAAGTTGCGGTTTTTTCTAAAATATTCCACCTTTTGTCCACTTTTTAATTACAATGAGGTACTAATTATTTCAAGTTAACAAACATAATTTTTTAAACAATCTATTATTATTATTAATAATATTCCTTTGAATAATGCTAGAAAGTTGCGATTTTTTCTAAAATATTCCATCTTTTGTCCACTTTTTAATTAGAATGAGGTACTAATTATTTCAAGTTAACAAACATAATTGTTCAAACAATTTATTATTATTTTAATAATATTCTCTTTGAATAATGCTAGAAAGTTGCGGTTTTTAATAAAATTTTCCACTTTTTGTCTGCTTTTTAATTAGAGAAAAGTAATAATTAATTCTATTTAACAAACATAATTGTTTACACAATTTATTATTATTTTTAATAATATTTTCTTTGAACAATGCTAGAAAGTTGCGTTTTTTTGTTGTTGAAATATTCAACTTTTTGTCCACTTTTCACTTAGTGAGATAATAATTAATGCAAGTTAGCAAACATAATTATTCAAACAATTGATTATTGTTTATAACTATTCTGTCTTATAGTAATGCTAGAAAGTTGCGTTTTTTTCTGAAATATTCAGTTTTGTTTTGACTTTTTAGTTATGAACATAAAATAAATGAACATCAACAAGAATCATTTTTTAAATAGTATTGTATTTTTTTTAAATGAAGTTTTTTTACTTTTTTGCTAATGTTTTAAAAATATAAATTTAAATGGCCATCTTAGTAGAGATAAAAACAAAGAATGAAATAATTAGGAGTAGATAGGAGGAGTGGGTTAACTTATAAAAATTATGTTTTGAATATTTCAGAGAAAATTGCAACTTTCTAGCATTACGCAAAGAGAATATTATAAAAATAATAATAAATTGTTTAAACAAATATATTTGTTAACTTGAAATAATTATTACGTCACTTTAATTGAAAAGTGGACAAAAGGTGGAATTTTTTTTAAAAAAACCTCAATTTCTAGTATTATTCTAAGAGAATATTGTTATAAATAATATAAATTGTTTAAACAATTGTGTTTGTTAACTTGAATTAATTATACTTGTAAAAATTCTGTTTTGAATATTTTAGAAAAAACTGCAACTTTGTAGCATTATTCAAAGAGAATTTTATTAAAAGTAATAATAAATTGTTTAAACAATTATATTTGTTAACTTGAAAGAATTATTACCTCACTCTAATTGAGAAGCGGACAAAAGGTGGAAAATTTTAGAAAAAAACCTCAACTTTCTAGCATTATTCTAAGAGAATATTGTTATAAATAATAATAGATTGTTTAAACAATTTTTTAAATTAAATTTCATTAATTATTACCTCACTAAATGAAAATGGGACAGAAAGTTAAAAATTTCAGAAAAAACTGCCACTATCTAGCATTAATATAAATTATAGGAGAAGATAGTTATAAACAATAATTTGTTTAAACAAGCATGTTTGCTAAATTGCATTAATTATTACTTCACTCTGAGTGAAAAGTGGACAAAAAGTTGAAAATTTCGGAAATAACCGCAATTTTATTGCATTATTCTAAGAGAGTATTATTAAAAATAATAAGAAATTGTTTAAACAATTATTTCTGTTAACTTTAATTGATTATTGCCTCGCTCTAACTGAAGAGTTGAAAAAATATTGAAAAATTCGAAAAAACCGCGACTTTTTAACTCTATTCTAAGAGAAAATTGCTATAAACAATAATAAATTGTTTAAAAAATTTATGTAAACATCTAATTATTAGTAGAAAGTAATGTTTCATGTATTAGAAACAATTTGTACTAAAAAAAACCACAAAAAATAATAATTACCGCCAAAAACTCGCAAAAGACAATTTTTCACTTATGGGGTTTTTTTGGGATCCTATAAAACAGACTTATGGGGACGATATTTAAAAAGTAATTTTTAATATGTATTCTATGGCTAATTGTAAAGAGAAATGTTGAGTTTCAACACGATTCACCTAATATTGACGATTCTCAATAAAATTTACAAAAACGTTTGGTTTTCTTATGGGAAATATGTACATGTTAAACTTCATGGGGCTTGCAGAACCTCTAAATGTCATTTTAAAAAACGCATTTTTTTTTTGTAGATTTGGACAAATTTGTAGGGTGAGAGCATGAAAATAATAATAATAACATACATATATTTGTTTACTTCGAAAATTAAATAATTGTTTATTTAAGTAAAAAAAATTTAATTGTGTATAAAATTGTGTTTTAAACTACTTTATATCTTAAGAAAACTGTTTTCTTGCGTTTGGTTGATCAGAGTATATTATGAAATTTTTTTTGGCGACTAAGAACCATTGTTTTTCAAAAAATTTATTATTTTGTGAACAGTTTTTTATTTTTATTTTTTTGAAAGATAGAAATCGAGCAATGGGGATACGATCTTAAAAGATTTGGTTCTATTATTTCCGAATCGAGAAAGAAAAAAAGTCGGATGGCGGAAAAGATAAAAGTGGCCGAAGCAACAAAGACTGCGAATCTTTCTCGAGGTTTCAAGTCCGAATCCCTCGAGTTAACCAGGGTAGGTTATGCTAATACGAACGAGCTCTGTTTATGCTCCGGATAACTTATGCTCGAAGCTGGTCAGACCTGGCGAGATTAGCATCTCGGAATTAAACGCACGCCTTTTCTAGCACAAAAGAATCTTTGCGATTGGCTACAACTTTCTGCAAATGGCCGAACAATTTTCATTCGCTTTTTCCGTAGATGCTTATCTGGCCAACGACAATCTTTTATATAACAAACGTCATGTTCATATTTATTTATGTTTATTTATATTTATTTATGTTTATTTATATTTATTTATGTTTATTTATATTTATTTATATTTATTTATGTTTATTTATATTTATTTATATTTATTTATGTTTATTTATATACATTTATGTTTATTTATATACATTTATATTTAATTATATTTATTTATATTTATTTATGTTTATTTATATCCATTTATATTTATTTATATTTATTTATGTTTATTTATATTCATTTATATTTATTTACACTCGTCTCCCACAGAGAGGCCGGCCTCGGGGTAGACGGCCACTTCGTGGGTACAATTAAAATCCAGTTTGAACCGGATTTAAAGCGATGAGCGAGCACTCTTATGTCAACACTCAGGACCGCATGTATAGTCTCTGAACGTACAAAAATAAATGCACAGAGAGTCGCGATGTAAACAACTTCTGACGACCCTGACTTTTCGAGCGATGACCTTGAGTCAGGGACGCTCAGGGGGAGGGAGACAGAACCAGTCAAGCGTGAAGCCGGCCACTCTGTAATCGGCCTCTCTGTGGAAGACGAGTGTATATTTATTTATATTCACTTAAATTTATTTATATTTATATTATATTGTTTATATTTTTTTAAATTTTATTTTTATCCTGTCTTCCAGGATATAAAAAATTGTTCCTCACAAATTTATTTCGCAGTGACCCACCGTATTCGTCTCCTTCGATTTAGAGAAGATTTTGATAAAAGATATTAAAGAAAATAATGCAATCCTTTATCCAAGAAAATACATCCATTCTCCCTCTCTCCAAAAAAAAATTTTTTTAAAATTAATAAAATAATATTTCTTATCCGGACAAATTTATTCCTCTCCAGTCCACCAGATTCGTCACCTTTGCTTTAGAGAATATTTTCATAAGAGATTTAAAAAAATAATGCAATCCTGTACCCAAGAAAACATATCCATTCCCCCCACCCCCCTTAAGAAAAAATATGTCTGGATACGAAAACTTATTGTTATTATTATTTTTTTTAATCTGCCCGGTCACGAAAAGTTATTTTATTCTTTTTCTTTGGGGGGTGGGTGAAGGATTACAATTTTTTTCATGACGCAATGGTGACCAGTCCAATGGGCCGCGGAGGAATAAATTTGTCCGGATACAAAAAACTGTTTTATTATTATATATATATTTTTTGAATCGGTATTTCCTTGAATGAAGGATTTTAATTTTTCTCATTAATATCTGATGATAATTTTCTTTAAAGCAAGAGTGTCAAAACTGGTGAACCGGAGAGGAATAAATCTGTCGGGATAGGAAAGATTATATTACACTCTTTTTTGTGATGGGTGTTTCCTTGGATAAAGGATTACAATTTTTTTCAATAATTTTTTTAATGAAAATCTTTAAAGCAAGGGCGTCAAATCTGGTGGAACAGAGAGGAATAAATATGCCCGAATAGGAAAAATTATTTTATTCTTTTTTTTTATGGATAAAGGATTACAATTTTTTCTTTAATTTTTAAAATGAAAATATTTAAAGCAAGGGCGTCAAATATGGTGGACTAGAGAGGAATAAATATGCCCGAATAGAAAAAATTATTTTATTCTTTTTTTTCGGATGGATAAAGGATTACAATTTTTTCTCTAATTTTTAAAATGAAAATCTTTAAAGCAAGGACGTCAAATCTGGTGGACCAGAGAGGAATAAATATGCCCGAATAGGAAAAATTATTATTATTATTTTTTTTTTGATGATTAAAGGATTACAATTTTTTCTTTAATTTTTAAATGAAAATCTTTAAAGCAAGGGCGTTACATCTGGTGGGCCGGAGAGAAACAAATTTGTCCAGATAGAAAATATTATTTTTTTTTTGCATGGGTGTATGTTCTTGGAAGAAGGATTGTATTTTTTCATTAATATCTCTTTGATGAGAATCTTCTCTAAAGCGAGGGTGTCATTTCTTTTTATTTTCCTCTTATGAAAATCTCTCTATAGCAATAGCGGCAAAACTGGTGAACCGGAGAGGAATAAACCTGACCAAATAGGAAACATTATTTATTCGTCCGGAGAGGAAAACTTATTTTATTATTTTTTCTTTGATGGATCTACAATTTTATGGATTTACAAAAATTATTTTATTATTTTTTTTGGATGGAATACCATTTTTTCTTTAATTTTTTAATGGAAAATCTTTAAAGCAACGGGGTCAAAATCTGGTGGACAGGTGAGGAATAAATCTGTCTGCACATGAACTATTTTATTTTTTTCGGATGGATGAAGGATCCGATAAGAAAAACTATTTTATTCACTTTTTTCGGATGGATGAAGGATTACAATTTTTTTCTTTAATTTTTTAAGAGAAAATCTTTAAAGCAAGGGCGTCAAATCTGGTGGACTAGAGACGAATAAATCTCTCCGGATAAGAAAAATTATTTTATTGGTTTTTTGTTTGGTTGAAGTATTACAATTTTTTTCATTAATTTTTTTAAACGAAAATCTTCAAAGCCGGAGAAAAACAAATTCGTCCGGACATGAATAAATCTGTCCGGATAAGACAAACTATTTTATTCTCTTTTTTTGGATGGATCAAGGATTACAATTTTTTTCTTTAATTTTTTAAAGAAGACTCTTTAAAGCAAAGGCGTCAAATCTGGTGGACTAGAGAGTAATAAATATTTCCAGACAGAAAAAGTTATTTTATTCTGATTTTTTTGGATGGATAAAGGATTACAATTTTTTTCTTTAATTTTTAGTGGAAAATCTTTAAAGCAAAGGCGTCAAATCGGTGGACCGGCGATGAATAAATCTGTCCGGATAAGAAAAACTATTTTATTCTTTTTTTTTCGGATGGATTAATTTTTTTTTAATTCTTCAAAGAAAACTCTTTAAAGCAAAGGCGTCAAATCTGGTGGACTAGAGACGAATAAATCTCTCCGGATAAGAAAAATTATTTTATATTCTTTTTTTCATGGATGATTACAATTTTCATCTTTAATTTCTTGAATGAAAATCTTTAAAGCAAGGGCGGCAAATCTGGTGGACTAGAGAGTAATAAATATTTCCAAACATAAAAAGTTATTTTATTGTGATTTTTTGGATGGATGAAGGATTACAATTTTTTTCATTAATTTTTTTTATTCGAAAATCTTCAGAGACGGAGAAAAACAAATTTGTCCGGGCAGGAAAAATTATTTTATTTTGTTTTTTTGGATGGATGAAGAATTACAATTTTTTTCTTTAATTTTTTAGTGGAAAATCTTTAAAGCAAAGACGTCAAATCTGGTGGACCGGCGATGAATAAATCCGTCCGGATAAGAAAAACTATTTTATTCTTTTTTTTCGGATGGGTGAATTAATTTTTTTTTAAATTTTTCAAAGAAAACTCTTTAAAGCAAGAGCATCAAATATGGTGGACTAGAGACGAATAATTCTCTCCGGATAAGAAAAATTATTTTATTTTTTTTTTAATGGATGATTACAATTTTTATCTTTAATTTCTTGAATGAAAATCTTTAAAGCAAGGGCGTCAAATCTGGTGGAGTAGAGAGTAATAAATTTTTCCAGATAGGAAAATTATTTTATTCTGATTTTTTGGATGGATGAAAAATTACAATTTCTTTCTTTAATTTTTTAGTGGAAAATCTTTAAAGCAAAGGCGTCAAATCTGGTTGGCCGGCAATGAATAAATCCATTCGGATAAGAAAACTATTTTATTTTTTTTCGGATGGATGGATTAAATTTTTTTTTAATTTTCAAAGATAACTCTTTAAGGCAAGGGCGTCAAATCTGGTGGACTAGAGAGTAATAAATATTTCCAAACAGAAAAAGTTATTTTATTCTGATTTTTTGGATGGATGAAGGATTACAATTTTTTTCATTAATTTTTTTTATTCGAAAATCTTCAAAGACGGAGAAAAACAAATTCGCCCGGGCAGGAAAAATTATTTTATTTTGTTTTTTTGGATGGATGAAGAATTACAATTTTTTTCTTTAATTTTTTAGTGGAAAACCTTTAAAGCAAAGACGTCAAATCTGGTGGACCGGCGATGAATAAATCCGTCCGGATAAGAAAAACTATTTTATTTTTATTTCGGATGGATGGATTAAATTTTTTAAAAATTTTTTAAAGATAACTCTTTAAAGTAAGGGCGTCAAATCTGGAGGACTAGAGGCGAATAAATTTCTCCGGATAAAAAAAATTATTTTATTTATAGGAATTAGGCTATGGGAATAAAACAAACGCTGTACTTTATAAAAGAACTTGTGCTTTAATTTTAAGAGCACT
>JBAGKK010482930.1:0-16761 GCA_037177015.1 Euceroptres primus
CTGCAAGGAAAATTTGCTAAAATAAATAAGAAAAATAATTATCAGCTCAGCTTTCCTGCAGCGATCGATAATATTACAATCAATTCTGGCAGTTATGTGCAGTTACAAGAGTGCCCGGCAGGATATCTAGGGAAATTCGCCATCATATTATTGATCCGGCTCCGTCCAGAATTGATTTCCAAAGGATTTCGTTTTGACGCTATTTATCGCAATAAAAGACCAAATTCTTATTCTAATAAGAAATAATACAGTCTTTGAATCTTGGAACTTCCCTCCGATTTCGTCAAAAGTGTCGGTGTTGTAAATGAAAATATATTGTTTGCAAGTGTGATCAAGTTTCGTCTGCTTCGAATGAATTCAGACGTCAGATTTTCGCTCTCTCTTCTGCTGGATTATGTCTTTCCAAGATTTCGTTTTGACGCCGTTTACCGCAACAAGTGGCCAAATTCTTATTATCAAGTGACAACAATTTACAAAATTTTGTCGACTGCGGGACCACGACAGTACCCATAAATATAATTTAATTTCATCTCAATAAAAATTAGAATGAAATGTACATATTTTCCAGTGCTGGCAAAATTGGGGGTTTGGACTTAGAAAAATTTCGGACCCTTGTGAAAAAGTATATCAACTTTATACCACTTTTATACCAGAAATATACCAACCTTGGTCTAAAAGTGGTATACACTGTTTAATTTATACCTAAAGTACTTTTAGACTAGTGAAATAAAGCCTACTTTCTATGGCTAATCTATGGATCTATATCTTTCTAATTTTATCCTTCTTCCCCAATAAACTTTCTCACTCAGGTGACATTTAAAGGGCCTACACTACCTGCAAATATCAATTACAATAATACAAGCTTGGTTCACAAATGACTATATTGAGGAACCTTCTCGGAACTCTTTAATAAAAGTATGACCAGGTAGAAAGCCTTCAAATTTATAAATAAAAATTTTTCAATTTTAAAATTAGCGCTTTGAAAGTTTAAAATTCATATTCAGCAGATAGTGACGATTCCAGATATTTAAAATTTGCCATAAAAAGTTTAAAATTAGAATAAATCTAATACAACATTCGAAAATAATATTGTAAAAAGAATGAAAATAATATTAGCAATAGTATTTTCTTTATGTTACTTTCCAGTCTATTAAAAAAAATATATTTTTTGAAAATGTAAAATTAGTATTTTTTCATGCATCTCGTAAGCCGTTAGAGATACGCAAAAATGGATAACATTTTTGGATTCACCATCATTGGGATATACTGTATACATAACACGGCGTGCCTTGAACGAGAAGTAAATAAAATTTTCTTGAACAACTCAGATCTTTGCAGGATCTTCGAGTAGAACATTAATAGCGATGTTCTGTACAAAAATGAAAATATTTCGTCAAGCTTCTTCAAAATAAAACTGGTTTAAAGGTTTTTTATACCTTTCTTTCACTCATTTGGTACCTAAAGCAAATTTCAGCTGTTTTTTTTCAAAGTTACATATCAGTCAATCTCTAGATTAATTTTTTGGGCCGAAGCACTTGATGTACAGAAAATTTTTCCGCTTGTGCGGTATCACTATTTTATTTTTAAACAGCTACATAGTTTTTTTAAGGGTGAAAAACGATCTGGTTTTACGCAATTTTTGAAAAAATTTAACAATTTCGTCAAACGAGTTAACGACAACAGATAAACGGCAAAATTTGGTTTGAATAAAGTACTTTTAGCAAAACAAACACGTCCATTGACTGGGAAATTAATTCGAATTCAAATTTAATTGATAAAGACGCTATAGAAAATGTCATTTTTACCTCCTTGTCAAATTTCATTTTATGGGCTACAGCTTATATTACGTAAACTCTTGAGTTTATATTACCTTCTTCCGTTAGAATTTTTTGAATCCAAAACACTGAAAATACTCGCATTTAATTATAATAAAAATCATCTCTTGAAAAAAATTATTCAACATAGTCGATCAAAAACCAATGATGTGCTTGTCTGTTAACGTTCGGTTCGTAAGTAATTTTTATCCACAATAAATTTACCAAAGATAATATTTCATAGCACACAATCTTTGGTTTGGGATTCTACAATGAACAAGCAATGGAATCCGTTCATCATGACTTCAAAATCACGTGGCAAAAGTATGAAGTTGGAAGAGCAAATTATAATTATGATGAAGCATTATTGCGGGCCGTTTGCGAATATAATTCTTCTCATATCTAATTTTTTTCCTTTTTCAAAGTATACGAATATTTAAGTTAAAAAACTACAATTAAGTTTCAGTGTTCATGAATTCAGTTATCAAATCATTGTATAAAATATTATGATTAAGTTTATTTCAATAAATTCCTAATTTCACAACTTTATTCAAGTTAGTTATTCTCTTTCTTCACTGCGACATAAAAACTTATTTATAGTGATCAAATAAAATTTGATGAAAATAAATATTTACGAAATTTAATTTATTTACGAAATCTAAGTTGCAGTCGTTCCAAAGCAGTTTGAAAAGAAGGTAAAAATGACATTTTCCATAGCGACTTTATCAATTCAATTTCAATTAAAAATAATTTCCCAGTCAATGGATGTGTTTGTTTTGCTAAAAGTACTTTATTCAAACCAAATTTTGCTGTTTATCTGTTGTCGTTAGCCCGTTTTGCGAGATTGTAAATTTTTTTTCAAAAATTGCGTAAAACCAGATCTTTTTTCACCCTTAAAAAAACTATGCAGCCGTTTAAAAATAAAATATCGACATCGGACAAGCGGAAAAATTTTCTGTAAATCAAGTGCTTTGGCCCAAAAAAATTTATGTAAAGATTGACTGATATGTAACTTTGAAAAAAAACAGCTGAAAGCTGCTTTAGGGATAAACCAGAGCTTTAGTTGTGCATAAATGACACCTCATGAAACATGAAAGCATTGACAAATTTCCGGAAATTCTATGAACCGATGTCCATAGTATGGATATAATACACTCATGAGAATGTACTCTCCAAATCTGAATCAGTCAAAATTTTCACTGATTTCATTCACTGATGAATTAGCGTCAATTTCACTGAAATTCAGTCAAAGTTCACTGATGAATTAGCTAGAAATGGGTCACTGAATGAAATCAGTGAAAAACGACTGATTCAGATTTTGAGAGTAGTACATTCATGAAAATATAATACACATACGCGACAGTTTAATGCACACACACACACACACACACACACAAATGGAAAAGAGATGAAATATGCCTGAAAATATAAGGCATACATGGAAATGAAAGTCACACATGAAAATCTAAATCATACATGAAAATGTAATTCATACCCGAAAAGATAATACTTGCATAAAGTCATAATACACGCATGAAAACCTACTCAGCTGCGTCGTTAAACAGGGAGTTTCGTAAAATCCACACACAGGAAGTGCATGAAGCACATACGCACATAAAAGGCATACATACAAAGCCGCACATAAAAACATACATGCAAACATACAACATGCAAAAACAGGTATCCGTGCAGACGATCGTCGGTTATTCACGTACACGGTCACGCATGAGAAGTCAAGGGAGTGAGTGGTGGTTAAAGTAGGGGGAAGGGGTTATTGGTAAAGTGGTAAAGGGGACAAGGGGAATCGAAGGCGCGTTTATTTATAACACGTCAGGACCATCGTACGATGTCGGCTCCACCAATCAGAGGCTATCTGGTGGTCTGGCCTTGCGGCCCGTTTTACGCACACACGAGCACAAGTTTGAAACTCGTCTGCGATCGAGAATCGCATGCTTTTACTATCTGTCTGTGTGCATCATCAATGATCCTCGGGCTTCTTGACCCTATTAATACCCTTTTTTCAAATTTCACACAAGTTATGAGCTCTACGTAGAGGGCAAGCGCATTTTAAATATGTTACGTTGCAGTTATGTTTTGCGTCTGGCGTATGTCTCGACGTTTGTGTAATCTGTTGAGGGATTTCCCGATGATGCCACTTCTGGTAATTAATTATAGATTATGGAGAATTTTATTCTAGATTTATAAAAAAATTCGATTAGGTCAACAGATTTTGAAAGATAATCAATTGAAATGAATTGTACAACTGTACATTTCTTTTGAAAGAGGGTATTTCATTCTAGTCACGTATTTCGTTATATATCTGCATGTTAATGACGTATGTAATGAATTCTGTCCTCAGACACGTTTTTAATTTACTGCTTCGTATTTCCGTGCTTTGTTCGATAAAATTAACACTTTAAGGGTGCGAGTTTTTTTTCCTTATAAAATGATTCATGTAAAATTAAAGTAAATGATAACGAAGGTTTTATTCTCTAAATACTATTTGAAAAACAAATTGGAGCTCGAGATAAATAAATTAGCATCTTTAAAATAAAACTTATAATATTTCTTAGTTTTTAATGTTTTCTTGAAGTAATTTCTAACAAGTAGATATGCCAGGTTGTGAGCCAATTATGGACACGCTACTGAGTATCAATTGCATAATTATTATTCTAGACTCACAGTATCTGCTGACAGGGCGTTATGTTCATATCAACCAGAAATTTTTTACCAATCTGTTCTGAGATAGCTGATGGTAGACAAACATGTGTATATCAGAGACAGTAAAAAAGGCATTTATAACACGACATAATCTGTTTGAGTCTAAAACTTTTTTTTTAGTGAACAATGCAGTTTGATTACTTCTGAAATATATTTTACTGATTTATTCAAAACTAGTTGAATCAAGAAATAGGAAGCTGATTCATTGAAACGTCAGTTTGATATTTTTGTTTCTTTAACCAAAACATTTTAACGAAAGATAAATAGTGCAGATTTTCCATTGTTATGATATTTTTGGACTTGAAAAAGGTAGAAAAATTGGATCGAAACAACAAAACAGTTTTGCAATAATTGAACATGTATATATTCTAAATCATTGCATTGTATAAATAAAAATAAATTGCCAATTAGTGATGATTAATTTTCTGTCACTAATAGTTCTTCACTCTTTCCTCAAGATTAATATTTTGAATAGAGCACATGAATGTACTAATTTTCACTTGAAATGCTTTAGACATAATTCATGTCAAGTTTGACAGATAGAACATGTGTCACACCTGCTTAGAGTTCGTGAAGAGCAGATGTTAATGAACGCGGGAAAGTTCACCTTGACAAATTAGTTACCTTTGTAGAGTTTCTATTTTCCAAAAAAGTAAAAATAGACTTTGTCGAAAGATCATAGTTTGACGCACTTGTTCTTGTGCGCATGAAAATTCAAGTGATTATTTTTGCCCTCAAGGTTCGAAAGAATATTTAGAAACCGGAATATAAATTTCAACTTTTGCGCATTGTTGATGTTTACATGTAAAAGTTAGCAGCTCATTGCATCAAACCTAATTACGAAATATATGTTAACACAAGCGGATGCGGTAATAAAATTGATCTAACATTGTAGGAAGCTTTTACTTAAGGGTGCATTTTAATCAGAAGGACTTTTCATGTCTGTGCAGCATTTTATGTCATGAACCTAATTGATTGATATTGATACAAGCTACGAAGGTCTTTTGCATTAACAAGGAGTCTAGAATATTAACGATGAAAACCACAATTTTGCAAATGGCAAAGCAAAGGGAAATTATACTAATGAAATCATTCAGAGAAATAGCTTGAGTGTCCATTTCTCTTCTTTTTTATTAGCAATAGAGCACTAGATCTTCTGTACAAATTACGTCGTGCGATGTGGTGTCTGGTGTCTGTGGGACATTACAAGGGTGCACACGTGGCATTCAAAATTAACTAATGCCCTGTCGCATAATGTCCTCGTAATTTCGGACCTGCGGGAGCCGTAACGTCGCGGTTCCCTTTAAAATGTCGACCTGCCTTGCGAAATGTTCCCACAAACCCAAGCATGCATCCGTTTTCCATTATTATTAGTAGCCGATGTTTCTTTTACTATTAAGCCAATTGAACACATAAAAAGAAACTCATAATTTGTCACGGAAAAAAACGGTTCCTTTAAATTTATGGCACATGCTTTTCTGTTCATTTTACTGAAAATCTATATTAGATTTACAGAAAATTCTGTAAAATTCACAGAAAATATCAACAAAACCAACAAGAATAAGCCGCAGTCACCATTTCCATACTTTTTTAGGTATAAAATTCTGTAAATACAGTAATTATTTTTTTCTCCCTGTATGAGACATAACTTTTTCATGTAATTATAATTAGAATACATCCCTCATGATTTTAATTAATCAGAATCATAATAATGAACTCTGCCATCAATTTAATTTCGAGAACGACTTTTCCCGAGTTGCTGAAACGTAGAAAAAATTAGAGAAATCCTCGGACTATTCTGGTACTAACTGTTATATTCTTTTCTTCACAAGGAGCATTTCCCAGTTACTCGTCGTCATTCTGTGCTTATATACAGAATTTGATTCAAACTGCGGAATTTTTCTTCTCGTTATTTTAATGATGATCGGATATGACCCTTACCATAGAGCGTGCCTCATCCTCACGTACGAAATTAATGCCTGTCGAGAGCAGAAATTCGCGAGAAAGAAAAAAAGAAATCTCGCAGAGATACGATGGTCCAAAAACAAAATAAAAGAATAAAGATGAGAAGTCGAAGGAAATTTCATTATGCCTTTTGTCTTTTTGCACCCGAACTTGCGATTATGTGTCGAGACTTGATAAGACCGCGTATCTCTGTTAAAGATTATAATTCCGGATTCAAGAGGTCATGCAAAAGCAAAAAAATCTTTTTTAAAGGGAAACAATACTGTAATCTATATTATGAAATGAACTCGAACTTATCCTGTTACTTATTAGCAAACATATTTTTCATTTTATTTAAGAATCTTTTATTAGAATTTGGAAAATTTTTAACCAACTTTGAATTCGTCAATTAATGCACTTTGATAAAATATAATATGACAAGAAAAGAAAAATGAAGCAAATAAGAGGGTCAAATGAAATGAAATTGCACGTCTGCTTCCAAGTACCAAGAGAAGTTATTCCCATTTTCATAAACGATCTATATTTTATAATTCTTTATGTAAATGATACGCTCAGAGAAAACTTATTTTCAAATTTAAAAAATCGTTTCTTAACCTTTTTTCTTAAGGGGTGAGTGGCAGTCAGCAGGCTAAAAAGATGCACTTTTTTGCGATTTTTTTCAGATTTATTGACAATTTTAATTTGAAAAATTTTAATGCATTATAAAGTAAGTTTTAAGGAACGTTTAGAAAAATTTTCATTTAAAAATATTCATTTTTTTTTGGGCATAACAGCCGATGGCTTGGACGGCCTTTTAAAAAATGTGACTTTCGGTGAGCACACAGAAAAAACGAAGGATAAAATTTGTTGCAGTTAATTTTTTATAGGGATACATTTTTATTCAGACAACTTCACGTCTTTCAAAATACATGTGCTGTCAAGAAAAAACAAAAGAAAATTTAGCCGATATTTGGGTAAACTATATCCCGTGAAGTTAATTTTTGTTGCAGGTAATTTTTACCCCGGAATCAAGGTAAACTTTATCCTTCGTTTTTTCTGTGCAAGATTTCTCGGGACTGGATCATCTGTAAGCGAAAATACCATGAATTTAGAAAATATATTAGTTTCGCGGGTCTCTGATCGAAGGATTTTGGAAAAAATTAATTGGAAACAAAACGGCGGACATTGGAAGTGAAAACTCAATTTTGACCTTAAAAAAAGCGTTTGTTTTGAGAATAAAAAAAACGATTTAAGAAAGTAAAAAATCCTTCGATTAGGGACCCGCGAAACTAATATATTTTCTAAATTGATCGTATTTTTGCTTACAGGTGATTCAGTCCTGAGAAATCTTGCTTACCGCAAGCTACCAATCCGTCCACGCCATCGACTGTTATGCCCAATAAAAAATGAATATTTATACATGAAAATTTTTCTAAACATTCCTTAAAACTTACTTTATAATGCATTAAAATTTTTTAAATTAAAGGTATCAATAAACCTCTGAAAAAAATCGCAAAATAGTACTTCTTTTTAGCCTGCTAAATGCTACTAGCCCCTTAATTCGTTATGAAAATTTGTTTATATTTAAAAAAACATTTTTTTGAATGTAAGAAACTTTTTCCTGAGTGTAGTAATGGTAAGTTAAATTTAAAAAATGTGATTTACTAATTTTTCTTTCAAAATTCAATTCTATCCTGAACATACGAGTCCCACAGGATTGTCTGCGATTGTCAACTCTAATTTGGTTAAAACTAGTGATTCTGTAATCCCGTATCGATTTTGATATGTCGCTCTTTATAGGGGTGCGAATATAAGAGAAAATGGCGGATTTTTAAAACTTCCTGCCATAATTTTCATATTTTGCAATTAATTTTAGTAAAGGTATCTCGAGGCACTCATTTTTCTTTTTTGCGTTTACTTCCTTCATGCACTTATTCACCCTTGGATTGATCACACCTCTGGATAGGATATACGTTTTCCTCTCGTTTTCTATCAGAGAAGTTTAATCCCGATTTCATTTTCCGCTATTATTGATCCTTCCTCGATTAATAATCTTTAATATTCACCTTGCACAGACCGTGAAAAAGTGAATAATCTTTTGAATTTTGTTTTGATATTTTATTATAATCCTACTCTGTTTCTGTATTGTAATATCCAAAAAATTTAATTAGAACACCATAAAAAGCTCGTGAGAGTTTTTCATACATAATAAATTGTTCGGGTTACACGTTCATTCGTTCATAAAACATTTTGTAACCTAATGAAACCGTTACTGTTTTATGACATTGTTACTCGAAGTTAATACTTTCTCCTGAGTAAATAAAAATAAAAATGAGCTTGAATGCTGCCCGCTTTTTTCTTTAAGGCTTTAATGAAAATTGTTCTTTCTTACTACTTACTTGTTGAAAGTTATTTTAATTTAGTGATGAAAAGCTTGCCTTCGTTCTCAAAAGGTGTTAGTGAAAGTTTAAATAACTTGATTATAAATTAAGTTTTCCGGTATTGAGAAAATAGTTTTCTTCTCCTCGCTCAGATAATAAAAATTTTTTCTCCAGAGAAAATAAAAACAGGAAAAGAAAACAGTTTGACAAAAAGTTATAACAATAGAGGATCGTCTGGAAAGGCGATCACCCAAGTTTATTCTTTTCCAACTTTAAAAAGTCTGTGACGACTTTATTGTCAGAGTAGCTTCAAGCAAAAAAATGGCAGAACCCGAGATTACTTCAAGACAAACATTTAGCGGACAATAGAAAGAAATAAAGAAATAAATTTTTTGGCTTGGATTTCGTTTCATTCTTTATCTACCCTTTATGTTTCTTGAGACCAAACGCAGAATGAATGCTGCATAAAATAATCAGAATCTTAAGTTTAAGATAAAAAATCCACAACTAATTATTATATACATTATTTACTCTTCACTCTTTCTTTAATATTTGTATTCCCTTTCTTCATTAATAATTTTTTATACTTTAATAATAAATTGATGCTTCTGTTATCTGACAAAAAAAACAATAATTGGAAAATATTAGGGAAAGTCACAAATTTAAATTAGAGTTTGTCAATATGTGCGGGAAAAGCTAAACCGTCTAACTAAAAGAGATTTGCACATGGAAAATAAAAAAGAAGGCAAAACAAAACATAGAAAGCGCATTTGCTGTCGCTTAACGATGACGGATGAACGCGATATTATATGACCACTGTGGACCGTAGGTCTCCGAACGCATTCACAAAAACCATCCGTTCAAATTAAGAAGTTGATACGGATTTAATGGGTTTTGTTTTTCGTTTCATCCCTGCTCTCATTCTCTCGCTTATTTTTTTTTCTTCAATCATTTTCTGCCTTTATTTTTACCGAATTTGGAAATAAATGATTGAACGGAAATTAGGAGAAACTTCTGGCTGCAAAAAGTGCAGAAACTGTTTCTACAATCGTAGAAGTAATGTCTATAAAATTCCTTTCCACGTTTAGTGCTCAAGAAGGGACAAGAAATGATTTTCTCAAGTATACTCGACATTTTTTTGAATTAAATAATTCAGAAAAAGTAATTTGAAAATTGGAGGTATAATAAAAAATAAACTGTCTTGCTTGTTTGAGTTTTTTTGGGAGCGGAAAAGTGAGAAAGCAGGAAGACAAATGATAGTATGTCGATGTCGAATTAAGGGGTTACCTAGTTAGTAGTTAGAAAATCGACCATCCGGATCCTTCGGGAAATACGTTCGGTGTAAATTTACGACTCAGGTCCAGGTCGCTGGGCAATTCTCAAGCACGTGTATTTGTTCTCTGTAACCTTGTAAGCGTGGGTGTGAGAGAAGCTCCTTTCACACCAGCGCTACTGCAAACCACGTGTAATCTCTCTTTAATCCAACAAAAAAATAAGTAGAAGCTCAAGTGGATCAACTCCCTGTTTGGTCGGCCATAGTAGCGTGAGCAGTGTCACTACCCCGGACACGTTGCCCTTAAATCCTTTGGTGGATATTAAGAACACGATCCTTATTTTTCCCTGTTCTACCTCCTGAAAATTTTTTATATCTTATATTATATCTTCATATTAAACATTTAAGCATTCACATAAAATTAATGTTTTAAATTGAAAAATTGAAACCATGTACTAAAACCATGTATTAAATTTTTTCATCTGAAGCAAAAAATACTAACATTATTTTGTATTAGACATCTAGGTAGGCTGTTAAATTCCTCATCTAATGTTTAATTATTACAATTTTTATTACTCGAAAATAAAAAAGTACCCTAATTTTTTTATTCTGGATGCACACACAAATCCAGAAAAAACGTTTATTTTGCAATCGCGTATTGCAGATTCAAAATAATCTTGAATACAAGATTAATCTGCATTAAAATCTCCTTAGGTAGTCAACTCAAAATTTTAAATACAAAATTTTGGATGCCCTAACTCATATGATATTAATAATAAAAATAATTCAATCCTTAAAAAATATTATTTTGCAACACAGTTCTGTGCTTACTTAATTATTTTAAAAAATCGACTTTGCAACACATTTCTGTGCTGACCTAATTTGAATAGAGCTGAAAATAAAAAACACAGTAAAATTGGAGCAATTTAAAATTCAAATTAAGTAAAATAACAAATCAGTGACAAAGTGGGAGAAAATTAAATGGGCATCAATTTTTTATATACTAAAAGAAAGATGTCCATTTAAAATAGTTCCCCTCTTCTTTAAACTGAAAAACATAGTTTAGGAACTAAGTTTTTCAGGGAGCTCTTCGGCATATAGCCTCTTCTTTCTTGCCTAACACCGAACCGATTTTTGTGCTCGAGTTCTTCTAGTATTTTGTCTCGAGCACTGATTTTCGACGGCGATTCAATTCTAAACATAACTTAGTAAATTGATAAAATTATCAGGGGAACATTAAGACAGAAGGGTAATTTTTCCCACTGTTAAATAGACGTTAAATAGACATCTGATAATAATATCAATATACTCCAGGGTAAAATATCGAACGCGCCCGAGAAATATTTTACCCTAGTCCTACCAAAATTGAAAATTATTATAAACACACCAGCTATATCTAAAAAAATGGCAAAAATCTTTCTCACGAACACACTCACTCCACGGTTCTCTGACATTCTGTCCAAGGTGCAAGAAGCCTACACTAGGGATTACGCCCCGGGACGTATCCGACACCACAGACTTGGTAGCTTTTTTTCATAGCTTTAAATTCTCTCATTCAAAAATCCTAACGTGCTATTCACGTTCTTCATATGTAGATCACAATTGAGCTGAAAAAAACATCCTACAATGCTAAGATTAATCCAAGTTTCTCTAATGATTTAGTAATTATAAACGTTAAACAGTTTTAAAAAATTAACAAATAATAAAAAATAATTACTCTCATCGCTCGTAATAAGGCCGATCTCGGGGGTAGACGGCACTATAACGGGCACGATTAAAATCCAGTTTGAACCGGATTTAAAGCGACGAGCGAGCACTCTTATGTCAACATTCAGGACCGCGTATATAGTCTCTGAACGTACAAAAGTAAATGCGCAGAGAGTCGCGATGTAAACAACTTCTGGCGGCCCTGTCTGTTCGAGCGATGGCGCCGTCGCGACAGAAGCAGTCGAGTGTGAAGAACCTTGAAGCCGGCCCTATTACGCCCGGCCTTATTACGCGCGATGAGTGTAAATTGAATTTTAAATTGGAAAAGTTTAAAATTTGATATATTGCACTTTAATCAAACGTTTACTTGTAACGTAATACCAACATTTATCAAAACTTGCAAGGATAGTTTTATTAAAAAACGAAGGATTCATCACTTATCTGAATTCAATAATTCTGAAACGAAAAAGTTTTAAAAATGACATATGGCCACCATATATGCGAGTTCAAGTCATCACGCAAAACGACAAAGATTTGCCAATTCATATGCAATCATTAATTACCATTCTACTAATGTGTAAGAAATGTCTGTACAACAGAAATTAAAGAATTAGGTGCCAATCTTTCGTGTCCAATATAACTTTTATCAAGTCCACAAACTAAATGTTAATATTTACAGGAAAATTTAAAACCGCTTACAAAAACGAAAATTTAAATGAATTCAAGAGAATTCTAAAACTGATGTACACCTGAAATCAGTAGTGGTTAACCCATTGTTAGAAATGCTATTATTAATTGGAAATCACAATTCTATAAAATAAAATAGGAATAAATTAAGAAAAATGGTTTAAATGACTCGTCGCGAAATTTTTTCTTAGCTTATTCTATAAAACTCCTTAAAATCTGAATCAATTATTTAAATTGATTGGAAATTGATTATAAATTTCTAATTAAACTTAACGTTTAATTTATTGATTTTTAAAATTGTAAGCAGTGAAAAAAACCAAGAAAAGCCTACAATGCCCTAAGCTAAGAAATGGTCTCCCACTCACTGGTAGGAATAAAAATTCCACCAGTGATCACCATGTGATGACAGCGAAGCCTCTTCTGAGCCTGTCACCAGAGATCCCTTCTCTTCTGCAGGGGCCTCTTTCTCTGCATCCTCCTTCCTGTCCTTCAGTCTTTTAAAGATTAATACTTTTTTTTAAACTAATGAAAATTGAGGTAATGGGCTAAGTAAATTTATCAGTTTTTGTTCTCTGTAGAAGTTATAAGATCATTTACCTGAATCTAGAATGGACGATGCCCGATTGGAATCCTTCCAAATTTTGAAAGTCCGAAACACTTCACAATCGAAAAAAATAGTTGAATTAATAGACTAAAAAATGTTATTTATAAAATACATCTTTTGTCTGTGTACTAATCTGCAAAGACCACACTCCATCTGCTCATACGTATATACCACACTAGTGCGAATTGAGATTTCGCATTTTTAAATGTTAATAATTCGTGCATAAATAAAGTAATTATAACTTATAAGATACGTTTTTCGGGGTAAAAATTACTGAGAAATGCAATGGTGATAAAAATAAATGTAATAAACAATTTTTAAATAGCAAAAAAAGAAAAAATGAGAAGAACTTTTTTGAAATGTCATACTTGTTTGAAAATTTTTCTGGTGCGAATTCGCACTAGTGTGGTATTTGAGGGTTAAATCTAATTCAAATAATTTAATTGTATAATGAAATCAATATTTGATTTATTTTATAAAAAATTTGCATGAAAAAATATTGTGAGTTAATTCGAAAGTAGAGCAAAGTAATTTTCGTAAGGATCATTATTTAGTTTAATTAAAAATCTTGATGAATTCTAAATAAACTGATTGGAAATATTCTTTGATTCACCTATTTTACACTCCCGCACTGATTGTAAATCTTATGAATATCGCGAACAAAATATTAAAGTTTATTTAAACTTTTAAAATGCGAATTTTCGGTTTTAAGTCGCGGAATGCAAAATTTTAATTACTGTCGAATTCACTGGTATCTTGATTCTGTCCCTTAAACTCCACGGCACAAACTGAAAGAAGATAGATCTAAATTCATTAACGATTTTGTAAAATTAATATAAATTAATGCTGTTTTATTTGATTAACACATTCTTTAAAAACATAAATTTTAGAAGAACCGAAAAACCATTGTTCGTAATTTTATATATACTTAGGGTAATATGTTAAATCCCCAAGGACCATAAATGTCGAACGACAAATTAACAGCATTCATAATTGGACACCTAATTTGAAAGGAGACTCAAATAAAGTGACAAAGGCTTCATGAAAATCCGAACAACAACCATTCATAGCATTAAATTTGAATTTTAGAATAAA
Source organism: Euceroptres primus (assembly GCA_037177015.1). Classification (NCBI taxonomy): domain Eukaryota; kingdom Metazoa; phylum Arthropoda; class Insecta; order Hymenoptera; family Figitidae; genus Euceroptres; species Euceroptres primus. The sequence continues at coordinate 14,227 of JBAGKK010482930.1, forward strand.
TTATAATTTTGTAATAAAAGCGAAAGTTTTAAATTTTAATTTAATTCAAGTGTTTTGTTAGAAAATTAAATCAAATGTTATTTTTATTTCATAGTCTAATAATGTTTTATTCTTTTAAAAAACACATTTTTGATATGAATTTCATATTCATGAGTAGGGCGTATCAAAAAGAACATAGGATGGCCATTTAAATAACGGAAAAAAATTTTTGATCATTTCCCAGTATTTATTACTTTAATATATTATCCATAGATTTTTTATCAGATTTTCAAAAATTAAGGCGAATGTAATTGAAAAATCAAAATCATATTTCCTTAAACGTGACTGAATTCGAATAATAACTGCCTCAAGTTAATTTAACGACTTTAAAAAATTGTATTTTTTAAATGTTCAGTTAGAAGAACCTTTCTGAGAAATTTTCACATAAATGAAAAATAAAGTTATCTGAAATGTCCTAGGGAGGGAAGAGGTCAAGATGGGCTTTCTTCTGGCTTCTAATTTTGAAATGCACTTATAACTTTTACCCCGGGAACGTCGTCGAATAAAATTAGCAAGAATCTTTCTGTTTTCTGGAAATTGGACCGCAGGAATATGCGATAAAAGCCAGCTATAGGAGCCAGGTCTCATCTGTTTTTCTTTTCTTTCCAATTGTTTTCAGTTCTGGCCAGTTGCCGTGGTGAGGAGTGCGGACACGAGGAGTTAACCAGGTGTGCCAAGCCACTTCAAAAATTCACCCACAACAACGAGCTGAGCTTTTTCACCAAGAAAGAGGAACTCGATCAACTTATATGCCCGTAAGTATTTTCCAAGAAAATTTCAAACTAATAATACTCAATTATAAGAGTAAAAGATATTCGGTAAAAATAATTATCAGTAGAAATTCTAAAAATATTATTTATTTTGAAAGCAATCAACTTTCCGCATTTCAGTTTGTTAAATCAAGATTTTAAAACTTTATAACTTCTTAAGAAAATTTCATTTTAGTCCTTGTCTCTTTACTTAAGTCTTGAAGATAGTATGTATAATAATTTATTTCAAGTAACTCTGAGTTGTTCGTGTAAACCCACTTAAAACGCGATTAATAGTAAGACCACTCGACAAGTTTGGAAGAGAATGCGGTAAGTCGAGAGGGGAGATACCTTGTAAGGAAAGCGATTTACTTAGGACTTGATTGTTCCCTCTCGAATTTCCTACTTGACTTTCTTGTCCAGGGAATAAGTGAATGGAAGGGAGAGATGAATGTTACAAATTATACGGCTCCTAAAGATAGTTAACTTCTTCGGCGAAAATCCAGTCACGCGTCGTCACTTTATTGGAATTTACTCAAATCTTAAGCTCGCATATTAATTAACGAAAACCCTGAATGGTTGTCTTATTAGCTCACGTAAAGATTCCATTATTATACTTCTTATTGCGACTCCGACTTTCCCTCTTTTATTATCGGATAAATTGTCTATATAACCAAATCTCTTTTATTATGGATTGCATATATTTTACTCAATACTACGGAAAATTCTTGGATATTTTTTAATTAAAAGCTTTTTTATTTATGCCTTTGTTCATTCTCTCAATAGTGGTTTAATTAACTTGAACATAGATTAAAAATTTGATTGAATTAGTTTGGGACTGAAAATATAGGAATATTTGTTGCCTTCTGGTTGGGCGTGATAGACGTGTACCATATACGCGGAGTGCGAACCCGGGCAAATTGGGCGGTTGTTGGTGGATCAAGGGTTGACACAGACCAAGACTTTGATTAGAAGAGATTGTTAAAGAGTTTCGTCGTATTCGTGTTATAGCCGTTTCGTGTTATCTAGTGTTTCCGTGAGTAATTTTGTGTTCAATTCTACTCTGCAACCGACAAAATTTTTGAGGTTATGGCCTCTCTAACTAATAAACAAAACCGCAAGAGTGCGCCACTGGACAGGAAGGATGTCAACAAACAAATCGATCTCAATACACGCTCACTCGAATCGACATCAGGGGCAGAGTTACCCGCAAAAAATTAAAACCTGCAGGAAGAAAAGTAGGATGACCGCGCAAGGCAAACAAGTTAAAGGAAACAGGAAACAAAAATGCTGGAAGCTTCGAAAAGTTTTTGTCAAGAGTAACTAGCAGTAAAAATTCAGAAAAAGATAGCCAACCGGAAGAATCAATGGAAGAATCAGAGGACCAGAAAGAAGTAATAGAAAATGATAACATTCACCCAATAATGGCATCGGAAATAGAAACGACGATATACAAAATTTTGAATGCGTGGTGGGAGAGAAAAGCCAAACCAGAGTTCAATCGCATTTTAGAGAAATAGAAAACCTGGATAGAGAGCAGTAAGAGGAAGAAGAGAGGACGATCAGAGAAGAAGCGGCATTGACTGCATTAGTCAGAACAGGAGAGAGAGAATTAGCTTGACTAAGAAGAAAGTGCCAAACTGAGGACAGAAATTTGGGATCTCGGCCGTAAACTAGATGAACTAAAAATTAAGTATGACACGGAAACCAAAAGAAGACAACACACACCACCAATTTTAGAAGATGA